>JAJPUD010009336.1:7258-18480 GCA_023553655.1 Myrmecobius fasciatus | reverse complement strand
TTCTTTGGACATAAATTTATTCCATCTCCACAGGTCTGAGAGATAAACTATATTACGTTCCTCTAACTTGCTTACAAAATCACTCTTTATATCTAGATCTTGAACCCATTTAGATCTTATCTTGGTATGTGGTGTTAGGTATGAGTCAAGCCCTAATTTCTTCCACACTACTTTCCAATTTTCCCCGAAGTTTTTGCCGAATAGTGAGTACTTATCCCAAAAGCTGGGGTCTTTGGGTTTATCAAACACTAAATTGTTAAGGTTATTTCCTAGATTGTCCTGATATCCTATCCTGTGCCACTGATCGACTGCGCTATTTCTTATCCAGTACCAAACGGTTTTGATGACCGCTGCTTTATAATATAGTTTTAGATCTGGTACAACAAGGCCACCTTCATCTGCCTTTTTTTCATTAATCCCCTTGAAATCCTTGACCTTTTGTTCTTCCAAATGAACTTCACTACTATTTTTTCTAGATCTGTAAAATAATTTCTTGGGAGTTTGATTGGTATGGCACAAAATAAGTAGATTAGTTTGGGTAGTATTGTCATTTTCATTATGTTCACTCTGCCTACCCATGAGCACTTAATGTTTTTCCAATTGATTAGGTCTGATTTTATTTGTGTGGAAAGTGTTTTGTAGTTTAGTTCGTATAGTTTCTGACTTTTCCTTGGCAGATAGATTCCCAAATATTTTTTCCTATCATCTGTAATTTGGAATGGAATTTCTTTTTATATATCTTGCTGCTGAACTTTGTTGGTAATATATAAAAATGCTGATGATTTATGTGGATTAATTTTGAATCCTGCCACTTTGCTAAAGTTGTGAATTGTTTCTAGTAGTTTTTTTTAGTTGAGTCTCTAGGGTTCTCTAAGTATACCGTCATGTCATCTGCAAAGAGTGATAATTTGGTTTCTTCATTACCTACTCTAATACTCTAATTCCTTTTATCTCTTTTTCTTCTCTTATGGCTAAAGCTAACATTTCGAAGACAATATTAAATAGTAACGGAGACAGTGGGCAGCCTTGTTTCACTCCTGATCTTATTGGGGATGGTTTTAGTTTGTCTCCATTACATATGATGCTTGCTGATGGTTTTAAATAGATGCTACTGATCATTTTAAGGAAAGGCCGATTTATTCCTATACTCTCTAGTGTTTTTAATAGGAAAGGGTGTTGGATTTTATCAAATGCTTTTTCTGCATCTATTGAGACAATCATATGGTTTTTGTTAGTTTGGTTATTAATATAATTAATTATACTGATAGTTTTCCTAATATTGAACCAGCCCTGCATCCCTGGTATAAATCCTACTTGGTCATAGTGTACTATCCTGGGGATGACTTTCTGTAATCTCATTGCTAATATCTTATTTAAATTTTTTGTATCAATATTCATTAGGGAAATTGGTCTATAGTTTCCTTTCTCTGTTTTCACCCTACCTTGTTTAGCTATCAGCACCATATCGGTCTCATAAAAGGAATTTGGCAGTATACCTTCTGTCCCTATTTTCTCAAATAGTTTGTATAGTATTGGAATTAATTGTTCTTTGAATGTTTGGTAGAATTCACATGTAAATCCATCTGGCCCTGGAGATTTTTTCTTAGGGAATTGGTTAATAGCTTGTTCTATTTCTTTGTCTAATATGCGGCTATGTAAATAATTCATATCCTCTTCTGTTAACCTGGGCAATCTATATTTTTGTAGACATTCCTCCATTTCTTTTAGATTATCAAACTTACTGGCATTAAGTTGGGGAAAGTAACTCCCAATTATTGCTCTAATTTCCTCTTAACTGGAGGAACGTTCTTCCTTATCATTATTGAGACTAACAATTTGATTATCCTCTTTCCTTTTTCTTATAAAATTAAGTAAAGGCTTATCTATTTTGTTAGTTTTTTCATAGAACCAACTCTTAGTTTTATTTATTAATTCAATAGTTTTCTTATGTTCAATTTTATTAATTTCTCATTTTATTTTTAGAATTTCCAATTTGGTATTTAATTGAAGGTTTTTAATTTGTTCTTTTTCTAGTTTTTTTAATAATAAGCCCATTTTGTTGATCTTTTCTTTCTCTGTTTTATGTAAGTAAGCATCTAGAGATATAAAATTGCCCCTTATAACCGCTTCAGCCGTATCACACAAATTTTGGCACGTTGTCTCCTTATTGTCATTCTCCTGGATGAAATTATTGATTGTGTCTATGATTTGCTCTTTCACCCATTTATTCTTCAGGATTAGATTATTTAATTTCCAATTACCTTTTGGTTTATTTTCTCCTGACCTTATATTGCATGTGATTTTTATTGCATCAGGATCTGAAAAAGATACATTTACTATTTCTGCCCTTCTGCATTTGATTTTCAGGTTTTTATGCCCTAACACATGGTCAATTTTTGTATAGGTTCCATGGACTGCTGAGAAAAAAGTGAACTCCCTACTGTCTCCCTTCAACTTTCTCCATAGATCTATCATACCTAACTTTTCTAACAATTGGTTTATCTCCCTAGTTTCTTTCTTGTTTATTTTGTGGTTTGATTTATCTAATTCTGAGAGAGCAAGGTTGAGAACCCCCACTAGTATAGTTTGGCTGTTGATTTCTTCCTGCACCTCTCTTAATTTCTCCCCTAGGAATTTGGATGCTATTGCACTTGGTGTGTATATATTTAGTATTGATATTGCTACATTATCTATGGTACCCTTTAATAAAATATAGTTTCCTTCTTTATCTCTTTTGATTAGATCTATCTTGGCTTTTACTTGATCTGAGATAAGGATTGCTACCCCTGCTTTTTTGTGTTCACCTGAAGCATAATATTTTTCTGCTCCAGCCTTTTACCTTCATCCTATATGTTTCACTGTGTTTTAGATGTGTTTCTTGTAGACAACATATTGTGGGATTCTGGTTTTTAATCCAGTCTGCTATCCGCTTCCGCTTTATGGGAGAGTTCATCCCATTCACATTCACAATTAGAATAACTAATTCTTTATTTCCTGCCATCTTATTTACCCAAGTTATGTTTTCCTCTTTCCTTTCCCCTTTCTCCCTTCCCCCCTCCTCAGTACTTTGCTTTTGATGACCCCCTCTCCCAAGCAATCCACCACCCTTTAGATGCCCTCCCCTCTTTTTAAGTGCTTTCCCCTGATTCTTCCATTTTCCCTTCTAATAGTTTATCCCTTTCTTTTTCTCCTTTCCCTCCCCCTTCCCTCTAGCAACAGACAAGTTTCTATGTGAAATCAAGTGTCTGATATACACTTTTAGAACCCAACCTAATGAGAGTAAGATTTACACAATGCTCATCTCCCTCCCCTCTTTCTCTCAATTATATTAGGTTTTCTTTGCCTCTTCAAGAGATTTTACCTTGTTTTTACCTGCTTTATTTAGATTTTATTTTACCACTTTTTCCCTTTTTTCCCCAGTATGACAACCTTTCCCCCTCTAGTTTTCTTTTTCATATTATCAAAGTAATATCTAGTTAATTATACCCCCAAACTTTAAGTATCCCCACAGTAGAAATAAAGTTTTCAGAGTCCTTTCCTTTTTACCTTTTTATGCATCTCGAGTTCTGTGTTTGGGTGTCGAATTTTTTGTTCCGATCTGGTCTTTTCATTAGAAATAGGTGGAATTCACCTATATTATTGAATGACCATCTCCTTCCCTGAAGGATAATGCTCATTCTAGCTGGATAGGTTATTCTTGGTTTTAATCCAAGTTCCTTTGCCCTTTGGAATATCTGGTTCCAGGCCCTTCGATCCTTCAGTGTGGAGGCTGACAGATGTGGAGGCTGTGTGATTCTAATTATTTATCCTCGGTATTTGAATTGCTTCTTTCTAGCTGCTAGCAGAATCTGTTCCTTGGTGCAATAGTCCTGAAATTTAGTCACAATTTTCCTTGGGGTTTTAATTTTGGGGTCTCTTTCAGGAGGTGATCGGTGAATTCTTTCAATGGTGATTTTGCCTTCTGATTCTACAATATCAAGACAGTTTTCTTTCAGGATTTCCTGGAAGATAGTGTTTAGATTCTTTTTTTCTTCATGGTTTTCAGGAAGTCCAATAATCCTTAGATTGTCTCTCCTAGATCTATTTTCCAACTCAGTTGTTTTTTCTAGGAGATATTTCATATTTTCTTCTAATTTTTCATTCTTTTGTCTTTGACTGCTTCTTGAAGTCTTATTGAGTCATTCACTTGCATTTGTTCAATTATTATTTTTAAAGTGTTGTTTTCTTCAGTTACCTTTTTAAGCTCCTTTTGTAATTGGCCAATTGAATTTTTGGTCATTGCACTCTTTTTCCACTTCAGTAATTTTATTTTTCAATAAATTATTGTCTTTTTCATATCTCTTTTGCAGGGCATCATATCCTTCTTGCTCTGATTTCACTTTATTTTCCCATTTATCCTCCAGCTCTCTTATGAGGTTCTTTATGCAATCTTCAAGAAAGGCCTTTTGAAAAGGGGACCAGTGATGGTCCTTAATAACTTCCTTTGGAGTTTTGTCTAAAGGAACCTCAGGATCTGGGGTCATCCCTTCTTTCTCTTCATAAAAGCTGTCTATGGTGAAAGCTCTTTTTTGCTTCTTCATTTATTTTAGACAGCGTGGATGTCTCTTTAAGGCTGGGAAAAAATGGTGGCTGAAGATCTTTGCCCTGGGGCAATTCGTTGAATTAACTTAAGGTGTTGGGCCAGTGGGGGCTAGGCCTAAATCGGGATTACTCCTTAAAAAAGGCAAGTCTGCCAGAACACCTGCCCCCAATCAGGGCAGAGTGTCCCGAGTGCCTCAGATAAATTCCAGGTGTTTGGGATTTGGAGTGTGGGGTTTCTCCCAAGATGAGCTGAGCTGAGTCCCACCCTCACTTCCGGCCTACACCCCAGGCCACTGTTTATCCCTCTGTCTGAGTTAGACAAACCTGATATGAAGTTCTTCAGAAAGCAGTGTCCAAATATTTCTGGATTTGTTGACTTTAAGATCAATTCAGAGGTTTATTTTATTGTTGGTTTGAGAGAAGATGGGAAGAGGACACAGAGAATCAAGTTTTCACTCTGCCATCTTGGCTCCACCCCCCCAGAAATCCTCCAGAACATTGTTCTAAAAGAAATAATCAGCAGACTGATTTCAGAGAGGCCTGGAGAAACTTATATGAATTGATAGTAAGTGAAGTGAGTAGAACCAGAAGAATATTGTACACAGCAACAGCAAGATTATACAATTATCAATTATGATGGACGTGGCCCTTTTAAACAATGAGTAATTCAGGCCATTTCTAATGGAGATATCTATATCCAGAAAGAAGACTGTGGGGGCTGAATATGGATCATAACATAATACTGTTATTTTTTGGTTTTGTTCAATTGCTTCTTATTTTCTTTCTCATTTTTTTTCTTTTTGATCTGATTTTTCTTGTGCAGCATGATAAATTTGGAAAGATATTTAGAAGAATTTACACATTTAATACATAATGGGTTACTTGCTGTCTAGGGGCGGGAGTTGAGAGAAGAGAGAGAAAAAAATTTGGAGACATCATAAGATTTTACAAGGATGAATGTTGAAAATTATCTTTGCACATATCTTGAAAATAAAAAGCTATTAAATAATAATAATAGAAATGTTTTAAACAAAATGGACTGACTATAGAGTCATGTAAGCATGAAGTAGACTCACTACCTTAGTATTTGGTTATGTTCCAATAACATCATAATAAATGTAGGAATATATCTAATCAGTTATTGGAAGAATATTATATTATTATTATTATTTTGATTGTTTCTATGAAGAATCTAAGATCACAGGAAATTTTACTTAATTAAAATTTGAGAAAAATTAACTAAAATTGATTATAAAAACAATTTTAACATCTCAATGGACTTTTTAAACATAGATATAATTGGACTTGGCTTTTAAAATATATTTTTTAATTTGACAGGATTAATCCAAATAGATGACCCAATATATGAAAACAAAGTCATTCAGAAGAAATAACATTGGCTGGTATCATCATTGAAATCATTTTCCCATATCTAATGGAATATGAAAAAACAAAACACTTCAGGACTTTTATATCACAGTATTATGTTGGACATTACTATAATATGAGACATGAAAGAAAAGATGGAAAATTCCAATAATCCTAAGGATTACTGTGGAAGAAAAGACTTGAAATATCTGTAGAATATCTCTGGAAAGTTTATTCAAGTGCTGAAGATCTATATATGGCATGTACCTGCAGTAGAAAATGTGAAAGCAAAATGAGCCAAGTAAGGATAACAAGAAAAAATATTCAGAAGATAGGCTGGAAAACAAAAGTATTTAAAATTCTCGTTTCCCTTAACTATCTATTGAAAGCAAGTCAAAAGCCTATAGGAAGCTACAGGAAGCTAAACCTACACAAAGAAAAACAAAAAAAAATTCAACATAATTCTAAAACATTACTCTAGAGACAAGAAGAAAGTAGAGAGAGAGCCTCAGAGAAGAAAGAAATGAATAATTTTTGGTTATAACATAGTCTCAAGAAACCCATTTTCATAATTGGGCTTGCTTATTACATCCAAATAGAAACAAAAAATTCAAATACCATTAATAAAATGACAAACCCATTAAAGAAGGAGACAGAAACTATTTTTTTTTGTTTTTTTCCTGAAAAATGGAAAGAATGGCAGAAAAGCAAAAATAATTATTGGTTTATTTGCTGCATAGTGGTACTTAAGAACTTTACCAGTTTTCTCTCAGACACAAACCTGATACTCTTTTTTTAGTTATCATATCTATTCATGAAAGATAAAAGAAAAAAAAAGAAAAAAAAGTGACTTTTCAAAATACAATTAAAAGATAAAATGGGTAAAAAGAAGAAAAGGACAAAGAAGAAGGAGGAGGAGAAGGAATGAGAAGAGGAGGAGAAGGAGAAAGAAGGAAGAGAAGGAAAAGGAGGAAAGAAGAGGAGGATAAGAAGAAAATATTTGCATAGTATTTATTATGCCAGGCACTGTGTTAAATGCTTTATGATTATTATTTTGTTTGATCCTCTCAATCACCCTGGGAGATAGTTATTATTATGCCTATTTTATCGATGATGAAACTAAGGCTAGAAAGGTTAATTGATTTGCCCAGGGTAATATATCTAGTAAGTATCTCAGATTAAGTTTGAACTCAGGTCTTCCTAACTACAAGTCCAGCACTATTCATTGCATGATATAGGCTAATCATATGTTTATGTACTTATAAAAAATCATTCAATATTCTGTCTCTGTCTCTGTCTCTTTCTCTGTCTTTATCCTGTCTATCTGTCTCTCTATCTCAGTTTCTGTCTCTCCCTCATGTTTTCTGTTTCTATCTCTTTGTGTCTTTCTTTGTCTGTTTGTCTCTGTCTCTCACTCTCTGTCTGTCTCTCTACACACACACACATACATACACATACACATATACTCAGAAAACAGAAACAATATATTGACCAAGAAGCAAAAAGAAAAATTGTCAAAAATTACTAAGTATAAAAAGTAACTTTTTTATTGAATCAGTGATTATTGACCAAGACTTCTTAAAGCACTGAAACAAATATACTTTTTTATTGCCTAGGACAAGGCCTTTTGCTGAATTCCTCATACATGACTTGTACATGTACTGAAAATATATAAAATAGACCTAAAGAGAGTGAAAATGTTCAAGAAATTGATGATTGCATGGAAAATTAGACTTGGAGTCAGGAGAATAAAAATTTAAATCCCTTCACTGTCACTTGTCAAATACATATTTATTATATATAACTCTTAGTTTCAGATTCCTCAGCTATAAAATGGGCATAATAATTTTACCTGCCTTGCAGGATTGTTGTAAAGAATAAATAAAATAATATGTATGAACCATTTTCTAAAATTTTAAAGTACAATATGTACATAAACTAATGTAATAATATTTTCATTAATATCTTTTAAAATATGTCCCCAACATACAAAGCTCAATATTTAATTAGCAAAAAAAAGGAAGTTAAAATAGGAATGTTTAAGATAAGGTTCTCCCTTACTTGATATTACTCTAATCCTTTTATTTCTCCCCAAGCCTTTTAGGCAGTGGTTTCTCATATTTTGACATGTCTACATCGAGCTGATATCCTGATGAGACAATGTTTCATAAAACTTTTCCTGAATATAGTTGTGTGCTGTGCAGAAATGACTAGTTATGACAGTGCAAAGCTTTCTCTCCATTTCTTTGCCCTTTATCACTTTCTCTGTCCCTTTCTCTGTGCCTTTGTCTTTTTCTTTATTTCTGTTTCTGTCTCCATTTTTACTAGATCTATAATCTAGATGTTGTATGTGTGTATATGTATATGTATATGTGTGCTAGTGTATGTATGCATATAAATAGATGTAGATATATTCACTAGGAAAAGATTTTATCCATCCCATCCATGGCTCTTTTCAACAATGAGATAATTCAGGTCAGTTCCAATGATCTTATGATGAAGAGAGCCATTTGCACCCAGAGAGAGGATTATGGGAACAATGTAGTATTTTAACTTTTTTTGTTGTTGTTTGCTTGCATTTTGCTTTTTCCTCATATTTTTTCCTTTATGATCTGATGTTTTTGTGCAGCATGATAATTGTGTAAATATGTATTGAAGAATTGCAAATGTTTAATATATATTGAATTGCTTGCCATCTAGGAGAGGCGGTGGAGGGAAAGGAAGGAGAAAATTTGGAACACAGGGTTTTGCAGGCATGGTTGTTGAAAAATTATCCATGCATGTGCTTAGAAATAAAAAAAAAAGCTTTAATGAAAAAGATTTTATCAGGGGCAGCTAATTGGTGTAATGGATAGAGCCCCAGCCCTGAAGTCAGAAGGACCTGAGTTCAAATTTGGCCTTAGATACTTAGTACTTCCTGGCTGTGTGACCCTGGCCAAGTGACTTAACCCCAATTGCCTCAGCAAAAAAAAAAAAAAAAAAGAAAGAAAGAAAGAAAGAAAAGAAAAGAAAAAGAAGAAAAAATACAAAAAAGTATCAATTTGACCAAATTAATGAGGAAAATAGACTTCCATGACCTAAACCAAAAAAGTCCATCTTGCAAAAAACAAAACAAAACAAAGAAATTTCTCTACCCTGGATTAGAATGCATCCTTACTACTAGTGTATGTGAATTATTTTCTACAAGGAGCATATTTTATTCATCTTAATAATCAGAGGCCCATGAGGACAAATTGAACTTTATAAAGAATCAAAAAGCAAACATGAATACATATGTTTATACTACAGAGACCATGAATCTTTCTAAGAGCAAGAGAGTTAAGGAATTTCAAGATTAAATAAATTATATGTGAGATTATTGGACAGTTTATAGTTTTGTTCACCTTAAAATGTTCTATTCTCTCCACCTAAGGACGCTGCTTCTAGAGAAGGAGAATCTGGGTTCACATCCCAATTCTGATATTACTTGAGAGATCATGGGCAATTCTCTTAAACTTCCTGAATTTCTGCTTTCTTATCTGAAAAATGGAGGTAAATAGTATGTATTTGGGTATCTAGAGGACACCTTTCACCTCTAATGCTGTATTCCTATGCAGATATTAATATGGAATTCAGTACTATTTTCTTCTCTCCCCCTTGGCACATCACTCACATTTTTTCTAGTAATTTTCCTTAATCTTTGTATCAAATAAAAAGGTGGTCCTTCTTGCCAATGTTAACTCTTCTACATTTGTCACAAATCCTTTTCTTCCTGTCTTTTCCAACATTTTGTCCACTTTATCCTCTTCACTCTTTTACTAACTGCAGTCTTGCCTTGCTTATTGGCTACTTCTCAGCTACCCATAAATAAATTCACTTCTCTACCATCCTTGAAAAAAAAATTCATTTAATCCTATTATCCCATTTGCTATCATCCAATATATGTCCTCTTTTTCATGAATAAACTCCTTGAGAAAATTATACTTCCATATCATCTCCCCTCCTCTTTAAACCTTTTATAATCTGGTTTATGATCTTATCATTTAACTGACACTAGTCTCTGAAGGGTTAACAAGGATCCTTCTAAACCCTTCCCTCTTTTGACTTCCATTTTACTTTTGAAACACTATCAGCCTTTCAGTCACTCATTCTCTCAATCAAGGTTTCATCTATGATTCTAATTCCCCCTATCCATTATGTTTTCATATTGTCTTGAATCTACCTTTTGCAATTTTTCTTATACAACATTCCTCCACATTTCTGTATTACTGTAATCATCTTACTATTGTTGGCTACTTCACCTCAACTTTCTCCTCACTCTAGGCTATTCTCTATTTATTGTTAAAACTTCCTAAAAAGTTTTATCTATGTCACTTCCCTACTTGACGAACTTTACTGGCTTCCTATTGCCTTCAGGATCAACTATAAAATCATTCTTTAGGCTTTTAAAATCCTTTACAACAAAGGTAGGTTTGTTCTGACTTTTACATTTCTCACTTCTATACTCTGAAAAATAGTTACTTTGAATCCTTGTCTTTCCTCAAACACTAACCTCCATCTCTCACTCCATACTTTTTTCACTGACTTTCCACTGTTTCTGGACTGTTTTCTTTTTTTGCATAAGTCTCTTGACTTATCTGGCTTCCTTCATGACTCAATTCAAATTCAACCTTTGGCAAAAAACCTTTCCTTAGTTTCCCTAAGGCTTATACCTTACTTACTGAGATTGCCTTGATTCACATGTATGAATTTTGGCTGCACATTGTCTTCACCATTGGAAGGAAAGCTCACTCCAGGCAGAATTTTTTTTTTTGTTTTATTTTTCATTGCTTCCCTAGTACTTAAGACTGTCCCTGGAACATCTGAATGACTTGTTTTAATTTATATAGCAAATTAATGTTACAATTGTAAGAACATAATGTAGTACTTTTTCCCCTGTTCTCTATGGGATTATGTTCATAAGGAAACAAGATATTTCAAATGTTTAAATCTTGTACATTTAACTGATATCATGCTGTGGTACAGAGGGCACTGCACTGCACTGGCAATCATGATACCTGTGTCCACTTCCATCTGTTTTGAAATTCTATTATTTAAACTCAAAGTCTCTGCAAAAAAATCCCATTACCCTTAAGGTGTGTTCTAGTTGTTGGATATCACTTAAGACAATATCCATTATCAATTATCAAACCAGTAAAAAGTCTTTTTATTGTTAACTCTATTTCCATGGCAATTGTATCTCTATTGAAGTGGTATATATATATATATATATATATATATATATATATATATAT
>JAJPUD010009335.1:65094-76355 GCA_023553655.1 Myrmecobius fasciatus | reverse complement strand
GAATGGCTTGAATTTTTATAAATATGAGACAATTCTCTATATATTTTTGAGATGAGACCTTTATCAGAACCCTTGAATGTAAAGATGATTTCCCAATTTATTACTTTACGGCTTTATTTTTATAAGGTTTGATACCAGATTTTACACCTGAACATTCTAAAGAGGCTATACAAAGTACAGAATTCCACTGCTTGACAGATCTTGCTTTGTATGCCAAAATATGAAATGGTATGTTGGCAGGGAGGTCTCGGTTGGGCAAAGTATGGGGCATCCTACTGCCTAAGTAGTTATAAGATGGTTACTTGCTCAGGTTGGAAAAGAGAGAATGACCTAGAGATGCAAAAATGAGTTGGGAGATTTTTCATGTCATTCAATCACCTTTGCCATGCTGGGCTTGGTCATCACTACAAGAAAAAATTATTAACAAGTTAACTTAGAATCTGCAGTTCAGAACTCTGGGGCCTAATATGCAGAACGTATAATCACTACCCCTACAGAATCATATCAAATTGATTAATACTTAATGGAATAGAGTAGAGGTCCAAATGAATCATTTCTTACAGACAAAATATTGATACCATGAATACATGATAGATGCTCCCAGCAAAAAGCAAAATTAGCAAAATGCTCCCATTAAAAAGAGGTGAAAATTGTGTAACAAAACTCTCAACAGGATAATTACTGAGATATCTAAATAAAGGCCATAATATTAGGTGAAAGCAAAATAGCTAAAATAATGAATGTTGAAATTCCACCCTTTAAGAAAACCACATAAACATCAGCTTAAGATGACCTATGAGAATATATTTTTTAGTTCCTTCTCAGAGTATCAAGAAATCTGAACATAAACCTCAGATATAAAACTTCTCAGATCTTTTCCTATCTACAACATTTCAAAGAAGCCATCCCAATGTCTCATTGACCTATCAACTTCCACTGCGGTTACTGAAATCTACCTTAATGGTCATGCTGGGCAGGAGCTTCTATCACTATCTTATACTCACTGTATCTCCTTTTCATTTAGTTTTTTAAATCCAATTTGGAAAAAGATCTCCATCTTTATATCCCTTCCACATAGTCACAAGCCTACATCTCCTGTCATCCTCATTCCTCTTAATCTCAATCTCAAATTCTAAGTATTAAACCAAACCATCCTCCACAAGATTTCTGCCAACTATGCTAATTTTAGATAGTCTATTTTAAAACCACCAATCATTAAGTATTCAATTTTGCCATCCTCCCAAAAAAACACACCCCAGAGAGAGACCATATCCCTAACTCTAGCCAACTATCTTACAATCATACACCAGTGGTCATGAGGAAGACCAGAAGAAAGGCAGCAAAGACGATTTTAAATCCTGGTTCCTCTGTTTATTTACTTGGCTTTCAGAAGATGAGCAACCTTTCTAAATCTCAGTTTCTTCATCTGCACAAAGATCATAATACTCAAACAAGCTATCTCACAGAAGGGTTGTAAAAAAAAAAAAACTTTATAAGCCTTAGACTACATATATATGAGCAGTTAGTATAATTTAAAGGTGTAATATGATATAGTGAATAAATGGTAGATCTTAGTCTCATGTCTCTAATGTATAAAGGTTATTTATATAACCCTTTATACGTCACATAATTACCTCAAATCTCAAGGCAATATGTAAGTTGCAGCATAGTTGGCTAAATACATTGACAGAAGGAATTTCCCCACATAGATGTGATGTGATCAAATCAAGATAAATATCATGATGGTCTCAATTCAAGTCCTACAATTGATGCACATTGATACAGTGACTCAGGAGTAACTTCCTTAACTTCTCAGTGCTCTAGACAATTCCCCCAGACTACATATTGCAGAGAAGGGGCCAACTTTCCGTAGCAAGCTAAGTTACTTCCTCTGGGAGTTCCTTATACCAATGAAATCATAGGTCTGATCCCTATTTCTATGCTACTGGGAAGTGCAAATATAAGAAAGCCAATTCAAAGCATAAATCCTACAAAAGGAGAAAGTGAAAGTTCTGCTTTTATTTAGAAAATTAGCCTAAGATACACAAATACTGATTTACCCGTGATTTGCTAACTCCTTAATACACATAAGAATTGGGATCTAATTAGAATACTCCAGCTTAGAGCAACTATGAATTCCAATATGATATAGAAATTGATCCATGATTTCTGACAGCCCCATAGCTTTCCAGCCAAGGCTATCATAGCTTCTCAGAAGTACCCGGAAGCTCTTAAGAGGAATTAAGGTGAAAGTTCCCTCAGGGCTCAGCTCAGAGTGATGGTAAAGATGCAACCTCAGATAGGAAGGTTAAAAACACTGCTGTCATTTCAAATGCCTAGCTCTGCTAAAATGATTGCTCTTTTGCTCTGAAAATAAGGGTTAGTGCTCCGCCTGAACCCATCTCATCTCATATGACTAAGAGGAATGATGACTTACTGAGAAGTTTTAAAGCCTAGCCACCCTCCCGCACAGAAGCCCAAGTAGCATAAAGAAAAGGAGGGTTTCAGGCTGGGGACCCAGGGATACACAGAACCAGACCCCTGGTGGACGGGTGTCCAGGAGAGACTCACAGTGATGACATCAACAATGCTGAGGAGGCTGTGGACACTGTCTCCGGCCAGGACCTCTTTCAGCACCACCTCGGTACCGTCCTGCAGACAGAAGGCAGATGGCATTGAACCTCTTCATTACCTGTCAGAAAACTGACTCTGCATGAGTTTTTTTGTGCCAGGGCTCCCAATGGACACAGCAGACAAAACTCTGCTGCCAGAGTACATTTCCCCAGGCAAATCATACAACCTCTATTTGTCTGTTATCTCATCTGTAAAATGGGGATAATAATATTATCTACTGAAGTTCAAAAAAGTTAAAATTTGTAAAGCACTTAGCCCAATGCTGGGTGCACAGTAAGCACTATTTATGTAGTCACGACATACATGACAGCTGGGAAGCAGAGGAAAGAGAGATACAAAGGTGTTGAGTCCAAACACAGGGGAACACCTAAATCATCAGATGTGATGTAAGATACAAGCTCTAGTGGCATTTGGAACCCAAAGACCTGGATGCAAATCCCAGCTCTGATACTTATAGCCACGTGACCTTAGCCAAGTGCCTTCCTTCTACAAGCTTCAGTTTAACACTTTGGTGACTGTGCAGGCCTAGAGTGCCTGCTTTAAATCTGTGGAGCAGAGTCTGTGCTAGTTTTTCTGGCTTTGAATATAAAAACCTAAAATCATTTCAGAAAAGAATGAAGAAGAAAACCTTATTGCTCTGTGTGGACCACATTCCCACCCTTCAGCAGTAGCTTGTCTGCACTCAACATTTCAGAGAAATAATACTTTAAGTCATTAGGAGGAACTTGTAGTAAGAATACACCAGGTTTGTACAGGGTCCTACAGTAAATATGCTGGTTTCTTTAGGCTAGAATGAGAGATTTTCCCTTACTAATAATCACATGCCTGTTCCACATAGGCTTAATTACACATTGTGAGAAGTTTTCCTATATTTGTTCATTCAGGGAAGTACATTTCATGCAGAGCACTGCAAAAACTGTCTGAGAGTCATCTGAAGTCAAAGGACCCATCTCCTTAAATGAGACACAGATTACAAGCCTACCTAGTTTACAAACTCATTTAAAGAATGGGCTATATCTTAATATTACATGTTGGTAACTAAGAAAATACATGTTAAAAAAAATAAGGAGCTCGAGGCACAGAAATAAACTCAAGGTTTCTAACATCTAATTATATACTCTCTAGCCTCACCACAAATACTATTAGAGATGCTCAGCTCAGCCAACACTGTCCAATGGACATTCTTACATTTTCCTGAATGCAAACTTCCAATCTCCCATCCTGCACCACATAAATACTGTTGTCAAGATCTCCAGGACGGAAGATGTACTCTCCTTCGTGTAACTGCACAAAAACCATGTGTTTGCAGAGTTCCAGAAACAGTGGCTTCTCAAAGTGGCCCAGGACCCTATGAGAAGAAAACAGGATTTCTTACTGAGGAATTCTCAGAGTAAGAAGAAGGAAGAAAAGCATAGGTTTTATAGGGATAAGAGGTGGTGATAACAGGGGGAAAATAACAAAACCTGCAGTATTACAAACAATATTTAGTATCCTTGAGAGAATGGATTTTCATGAGGCTGAAAGTTGATTGAGCAGGTACCTAAGCCTTTGTATATATGAATTAGATAAATTGATAGTTATCTGAAAAGATAATCTCAAACATCTAATGTGACTAAATAGTCATTCTTGTAACCTTTTAATTTCATAAACTCAAAGAACTAAGACTCCATTACAATAAAGTTTAGGACCAGCCCTATGAAAGGATCTAAATCACAAGCCCGGGCAAAGAAGATAAAAAAATAAAAATGCTTACATTCCAACATTAAGTCAAGGCCTGCCAAAAGTGGAGCCAGATTAATGACTTCTGACCCATTTAAACATCCAACTTTACTCTAAATTTAATGAGAAAGATTAAAAGTTGTAGGTACACAATAAAATATTAAGTATATAATAAAAAAGTAATGAAAATAAAGCAGATTAACAGACCACTTCTGCTAGAAAAAAATTCTGCTGTACCCAGTTGAAAGTTCTAGTCATTATTAAAGATTATAGTTGAGTACAATGGAACAATGGCTTCAGAAATAACAACATAATTAGGACAAAAGCATGGAAAGACCCAGGGCAGAATTCTTCCTGAAACAGAACTCTTTATCCACAAACCAGATGCAGTGCAAGTTAGAAAAATAATTTAAAGATCTTATGTCTATGAAAAGAATAATAAAATGATAATAATAAGGACTAACACTTATATAGCACTTATGAGCCAGGCACTGTTCTAAGCACTTTACAATTATTATCACATTTAAACCAGATGCTATTATCTCTATTTTGCAGATGAGGAAATTGAGGTGGACAGAGATTAAGTGACTCCTCTAGGGTCACATAACTAAGAAGTGTATAAGGTTGGACTTGAATTCAGGTTTTCCTGCCCCTAAGTCCATCACTATATTCATTGAGTCACCTCATTCACTGAGATTACTGGCTCTATTTTGTAGAGCCAGTATTTTGTGAAAAAGGATGTAGTCTGTGTCTAGCTACATTTTGATCTAGGCTTAAGATTCTATAAAATTACCTAAGCCCTTTTGTAATGATGATATTAGTAATAAAATAACAATGATGATAGTATTTATATAATGCTTTAAACTTTACAAAGGAAATAACAGAGAGAGAAATCACATTCAAAATACCTACAAACTCCTTTGAGGTTCACATCACCCATATTTAATACTCTAACCAAATCCTTATTTGCCCTAATCTGCAAAATGCATAAAATATCATGTACCTATCTACCAAGTCACACTTAAGATTTCTATCAATACAATTATAAAACACTGTTGAAAAAAATAAAGAATGATTAATAATTGGACAAATATTCATTGCTTATGTTTGAGCCATGCCAACCCAACCACTATATGTTACACATTTTAAAAATATGAAAGTATTCAAAAAAAATATGAAAGTAGACAAGAGAAACAAAAAGCATAAATAACTGAGGATCTTAATAGGTGAGGGAGGAATGCAAAGGAGGGAGAGAACTGGAACCACATGAAGCCAAGCCTCTGAGCAGAGTCTGGAAGGACAGAGCCCATAAAGAGATGGGATGAAATCATTTTCCAGTTCAAGAAAGGTCAGAAGACCTTCAAGAAAGGGCAGTCTCATTGGGATCAAAGGGGTGCACACTGCAGCTCAGACAGTGTCTGGGAAAGCCAGTGGAAAAATTTTCATCACTTTGGATCAGCAACTAAGACCTCAAACCTGGCTCAGTAGCAGAGCAGACCCAGTGGGGCAGCCTCCAGTCCCAGGGCAGAAGGCAAATTGCCAGCCTGGAAACCAGGGAACAACAGAGGAAACTAGGTTGAGCTACCCCGACTCCCCACCCCAGCACTGTGAGCAACTCACCAAACACAACGAAGCCATGTGCTCCAAGTCAAGGCTCCAAGCTGCCCAAGAAACTTGAAATAGAGACTCCAGGAGATGGATTCATTTAAAAGGCAAGAAATGGGTGGGGAGGGAAGAGGAGCGAGGGGAAGGAGGAGGTAGGGAGGGAAGAAGTGAGCAAGAAATGGAAAAAAACTTTAACCAATGAAAGTTACTATAGTGATAGGGAAGACTGAAACACCAATTCAGAAGAGGGCAAAATACCTGCATATGAAACCTCAAGTCCAAAGAGCCTTCTTGAAAGAGTTCATAAAGGATTTTAAAAATCAAATAAGAGAGAGAAGAAAAAAATGGGAAAAGAAATGAAAAAAATATGCAAGAAGGAACAGCTAGGTGGCGCAGTGGATAGAGCACCAGCCCTGAAATCAGGAGGACCTGAGTTCAAATTTGGTCTCAGACACTTAACATTCCCTAGCTGTGTGACCCTGGGTGAGTCACTTAACCCCAACTGCCTCAGGGGGAAAAATACAATTGATCCCATGCAAAAAAAAAAAAAAAGAATGCTAAAAATTAAAATAATAAATTAGAAAATTTTCTTAAGAATTGCAAACCATTAATCATGTGAAAAATAGTTTCAAATCATGGAGAAATGAATATCAAAACAACTCAGATTTCACATCATATCCAGCAAACTAGCACAAATAATAAAATTTGTAAATAGTCAAATATGGAAAGAATAAAGAAAAACAGGCACACTGATAAACCACTAGTGAAGCTGTAAAGTGGTTCAAACATCTGAAAAAATAATTTGGAGTTATGCTTTTAAATCAATGACTAAAATGTCCAAATCTTCTGACTCAAATCCTACATAGCCCTAAGATATATTATTACTTAAGCAATATAAATAATATATACCTCTCCTGATTCTTTCTGCCTTCCTAATTCAACTCCCCTTCTATCTTCTTCACTGATTCCATGACTTTGAGATGAAGCTCCCAAAGGTTCAGAGGGTGATTTTAGGACATCTTCCTGGACTTAACTACCTAATTATTTCTCTGCCACCCACATCTTATAACTATGAGAATCTAGATATTTGAAAGTCAAAAAGTAGTGATAGTCATCCCCTCTTGATTCTGTACTTAGCCATTATAGGACCCTAAAGATCAGGTAGCCTTTTTTCATACCCTCCAAATAGATAAAAAGTTCCAATTTACAACAAAATATTTATAATAAGATATTTTGTGTTATTGAAGATTGTAGATAAAAGGGAAGCCCACTGGCTGAAGAATGACTAAACAAACTGTGGTACATAAATCTAAGGAAAAATTACTGTGTTATAAGAAACAATTAACATAAATTCAGAATAACCTAGGAAGATTTGTACAGAGTGAAGAAAACAGAACCACGAAAACAATAGTGACTGTATAAAACAACAAACAATATCAACAAAACAATGACTACAACATAAATGGAAAGAACATACTGAACACTATGTAATTATAATGATCCAACTTGTTCCTGGAGAAGAGTTGAAAAAAATGCCCCTCTTCCACTGGAGGCAGTGGAAAGCTAGGAGCATGCCAGATGGCATATCCTATCACATACAGCTGATAAATCTTGGCTGATTTGGCCAGACTACTCATTTTCTCTCCCTTTTTAGAGGGTCACTGAATAGAAAAGGGGGAGAAAATATGTTTTAAAATGAAGGTGACATAAAAAAATATTTAAAAACAAAAAATAACTTCACGAACCCTAAACTAATCTTTCTATTTGCTCACTTAAAAGTCATGAATAATTTAATTGCCAATTCCAATGGCCTCTTTTCAGTGTTCATACTTTCTGATCTCTTCAGTGTCTGACAATGTTGGCCACTCCTGCTACTGAATAAAACTACACCTTCCTTATAAACACACACACACACACACACACACACACACACACACACACACCCCTCTCTTTCTTGGCTTCTAAGAGAGAACACACTCCTGATTCTTTTCCCACCTTCCTAATTCTTCTCCCCCCTTTTATTCTCTTCACTAGTCTCATGACACTTTGGGATAAGGCTGTCAAGGGTCAGAGTACAATTACAGGACATCCCCCTGGACTTAACTACTTTACACTTCCTCTGCCACCCAAGTCTACTAACCATGAGAACCTATATATCTCGAAGTCCAAAGTAGTTATGGTCCCCCCTTGATTCTATGATCAGTCATCACAAGACTCTAAAGATCAGGTAGCCTTTCTTTCACACCCAACGAAGCCCTGAACAAAGAAAAGGGAAAAGTGTATACACTGATCCTAACTTACCTCTAGAGTATCCATTCAAAACCATTATTCATGAACCTTTCCTCCTGAGGTTCACTCTATCCATGTGTATCATTTTGCCCAAAACCTTATTTGCAGTAATATCCTGTTTCATCATTTTCCCTCCATATTCAAGGAATATGAGATAAAGAGTTCTGACTTTCCACCCTAATCCCCTGCCTTGTACTTAGGGATTTAAATATACACTTTGGTACCCTCCTCAAAAACTCTGGTTTCTTAGTTCACCAATCTCCTAAATTCCTATGATCTTCATCTTCATGTCATTTCAACCATACAAAGAATAGTCCTACCCTTCATCTCATCATCATGCACCACTGGTCTACCTCCCAGATCCAGAAATCTGAAATTTCCCTCTGCAACTAGAGCTCCCTTTCCTTCTAACTTCTATGGGAAGCATATGCTTCCCTTGGCTTGAAAGGCAACACATGTAGTCCTTGCCTTCTATCTCCCAACCTCATGGTTTCTACTGATAGATACCTGTGGAACAATGAAAAGAGCCCTGGGTTTGGAGTCACAAGTTAAAACCCAAGTTTTAACATTTCTGGAGATGTTAAATGGTTTGCTGAAGTCCCCAAGAGTCATAACTATCACATCACAGAAGCTATTGCAAACTTTCTTCTCTCTCATCAACTTTCTCCATTGTCTATTCCCTCATCTTTCTCAGCAAAAAACCTATCTTCTATTTTACTAAAAAATAAAATAAAAATGGAGGTCATTGCAAGCTCCCTCTCTCCCTTATTCCACACCTCAAAACCTCTCATCATCTTACATTCTCTCCTCCTATGGACCTTCTTACCAAAATTAGTCCCTTCATTCGTGTTCCTAATCTCATTTCTACCTGTCGTCATCCCACCATCTCCAAAGCATACTGTTTTGATCATCTCCTCTTTCCTGATTTCACTATTCATTTATTCACCATTTGATTTGCCATTCATTCAATCTCCCATGTCTAAAACTTTGGGGTATCTTTTTTCTTCCCTCTCTCAAAGTGTTTATATATCTTTCAGTTACCAAATCCTATCAATTCCACCTCCACAATCTAATCTACCCCCTTCTCTCTAATTCCATTGGCACCACTAATACAGCGCCTCTTTATCACCCACCAAGTCTATTGCAATGGTCTTCAAACCATATTTCACACTACTGTCAGAATACTGTTCATTAGCTCATAGAGCTAGCCATGGATTATCAAAAGTTATCAATGGTTCACTACTGTCCCACCAAGTAAAAGTCAAATTCCTCTGCCTAGAAATTAAGGATCTCCACAATCTGGCACCTCCCTACCTCTTCAGGCTCTTATCCCATATTATTCCTTGCCACATACTTCATTCTCTGGTCAAACTGAATTGCTTTATTTCCCCTTTAAAAAATCCTACTCATTTTCTTTTTTTTTTTTTTTTTGGTTATACTATATTTCCTATAGCTGTATTCCCTCTCCCTCATCGTCTTTGCCTTCTGAATTTCTATTCTTTAAAGCCCAACTTAAATCCCATTTCTGCCCTGAACCTTTACCTGATCTCTTCCTCATCTCTCCAGAATTGGTAATGCCTTCTCCCTTTGCACCTCAAAAGGACTTCATTTTTCATCTCATTGATGAAGTGACATATTATTTCGTATTAGTTAAATGTTCAGTCATTTTCAGTAGTGTTCAACTCTTTGTGACCCCATTTGGATTTCTCTTGGCAAAGATACTGGCATGTTTTGCCATTTCCTTCTCCAGATCACGTTACAGATAAGGAAAATGAGACAAACAGGGTTAAGTGACTGGCCCAGACATAGCTAGTAAGTGTGTGAGGCCAGATTTGAACTCCAGAAGGTAAGTCTTTCTGGCTCCAGGCCATGCACTCTATCCACTGTGCCACTTAGCTACTCATTTGTGCATGTGACTTACTTCCTACTAAAAAGAAACAGCTGAAATAGACTAGAAAGAACATTGGATTTGGACTTGGATTCAAATCTTAGTGTTGACACTTATGAGTACTCTAACCTTATACAAACCAACCAATCTTCATGAGCCTGCAAAAAGGGTACTATAATATCTTTAATAGCTATCTCATAAGGTTGTTGTGAGAATAACATGAAATAATGTATATGTAATTCTTTTTGCAGAGCCTGGGAAGAGCTGGGCCTTTGGTCTGAAGCTGCTTTTGGCTGGAGGTAGCATTTGGGAAGATAACAAAACTACAGTCTTCCTCCTCCAAGGTGAAAGCTAAAGTAGAAATTGTCTCTTCTGTCCAGCATCAGGAGGCTCTTTCCACTCAATGGCCATTCCTTTTCAACACAACCATTTGTTCTCCATAGCAGGGCACAAGGGAACCAATCAGAAGTTTCTGGTTGATCACACCCTTTATCAAAAGGCCAAAGCAAAGTTCTTGATGAAAAGCTCCATGGGATGGCACCCAAAAGTCCATCTCCAAGCACATGCTAATCTAAACCCATTCCTCCTTCCTTGCTATACATCTAAGATACTCTAATTTTAAAGTGTTAAAGTCAACTGATATTATTATCATTACCAAAAGGATACTGTAAAGCCTACAAAAAAGGGAATGCTTCTTATCTAAACTCTATTTCCCCAAATACTTCATTGCTTAAAATAAGTAGAAGATTGTTGGGAGGCTAAATGAGATAACATATAAGTGTTATTTTAAAGTCAATTGATATTATCACTGCTACTACTAAGTTAACTTGTAACACTTATGTTTTATATATATATATGTATGTATATTATATAACACTTAAAATAACACTTATATGGGGCAGCTAGGTGGCGCAGTGGATAGAGCACCAGCCCTGAAGTCAGGAGGACCTGGGTTCAAATCTGGTCTCAGACACTTAACATTCCCTAGCTGTGTGACTCTGGGCAAGTCACTTAACCCCAATTGCCTCAGCAAAAAGCAAAAAAAAAAAAAAAAAAAAAAATAACACTTATATGTTACTTACTACTACTACTACTACTACTACTACTACTACTACTACTACTACTA
>JAJPUD010009335.1:40647-65084 GCA_023553655.1 Myrmecobius fasciatus | reverse complement strand
TACTACTACTACTACTACTACTACTACTACTACTACTACTACTACTACTACTACTACTATCACCACAACCACTCTGTAAGGTCCATGAGAACAGAAATTGTTCCTTATCTAAATTTCATATGTATAATCTATACCTCCTCTCCACAGTGTAGGTGCTTTAAAAACATTTGTTGAATTACCGGACATTTTTCAGCATGTATAAGACCTCAGATGGTAGGTGAGAATTTTTAACATCAAACTCAGTGAGATCAGCTTCTAGCAATGAGGGAGGGGGCTCCTTTGGCTGCAAAGTGGGATAGTCCTTCTTGAACCGAAGGATCCTAAAAGGGAAAAATGAATAAACCCACTGAAGAAAAGGTTCTAGAGTCCAGAGATTTGGAAAAAAAAAAAAAAGTATCCAAAAAACCCCCTTAAACTATAACCATTTTATCCAAGGCAGTTTTCCAGATAGCCAGTAAACTCATAATCATTTGAGCACTGTCAAGCCACTAGGCCTTTAGGACCACAAGTTTATTGTCCTATTAGTCTGAACTTTACAGAATTAGGAACTATATCAATAAGGAAAAAATATGACTACCTACAATAATCTTAGGTTACCTGCTCATCCAGATTAATCCTAACTACTATTCCCTATCATTATAGTAGTCAACAATAATTTAATTGTATCTGAAGCATAGAAAATGCCTATGTTAAATTATTCAACTCCCCATCTCTGTACCTTTTAGCCAAAGACAGAACTTTGGTTCTCTTCCTCATTCTCTGCCGGGGCACAGTGCTGTTCCCAACAAGACTGTTTGGCAGGGTACTTACCTAGAGAAGAAAAGGCACTCAACTGTGGCTACTTCTAAATAGAAGAAAATGAAAAACCTAAAAACAAGCAGGAATTTAGTCCCATACACTAGCGAAAAAAAACAAAATGCTCAGGATTTCTCCAAGGTGTTTAGAAAGAGATCTAAGCACAGGCATAACTTTTTTTAATACATATATCCAGAAGTGTATAATAGATTTGCAATTTCACATACAATGATCTTTTTTTAAAAATTATACCATATTGGGGTAGCTAAAGTCAGAAGGATCTGAGTTCAAATGTAGCCTCAAACACAACACTTACTAGCTGTATGACCTTGAACAAATCACTTAACCTCAACTGCCTTGTAGCAAAAAAAAAAAAAATTGAGTGAGCGTGACCCATATTTTCTGTGATTAAAAAGTTAGAAATATTTTTACTCATGTTTCTGAAATAAAGTAACCTAAGAGGCTTTAAATTTCACAACATACAACACTGGTGAATGGGTAACAAGAGAAATGGTATTTACATTTATATATGTATATACATATATACATATATATCACTTCTTAATTATTAATATATATAAGAGATTGAAAAATACTATGAGGTGGTTCTCTTCAACAATGATGTGATTCAAACCAGTTGCTCTGCGATGAAGAGAGTCATATACATCCAGAGAGAGGCCTGTGGGAACTGAGAATGAACCACCACACAGCATTTTAAAGCTTTCTGTGAATATTTCCATGCATTTTGTTTTCCTTCTTAGGTTGTTTTTTTCTTCTTCTCTTTCTAGATCTGATGTTTCTTGTGCAGTAAGATAACTGTATAGATATGTATACATGTATTGTATTTGTCATATAATTTATCCTATCTAGCATGTATTAGATTACCTGTCATCTAGGGGTGGGGGGTGGGGGGTGGGGGGGGCGGAAAGGAAAAGCTTGGGAAAAAAATTTTTTTTTGCTAAGGTCAATGTTGAAAGGTCACTCATGTTTTGTAAATAAAAAGCTTTATAAAAAAAAAAAGAAAAATACTATGAGGAATAAACCATGAAAATAATTTCAGTGGCTTAGTATAAATGAGTACAATCCACTGAATGATTTTTCTCAACATTTCCCAAGTCCCAGAGCACTACTGTGAAGGGAGGCAAGGAAAAATGATCTATTTTCAGCCAAAAGAATAAGCCAATAGTAGAAGGAGGGGTAAAATCAAGGACTTCTCCTGATCACAGCCCTTTCAGAATGTTAAGTACGCAAAGAGTGGAGGTTATTTCTAAAAGCATCATTCCTGGCATGACATCTGTTTAAGTCAGATAAGCCCACTATCTACTGCAGGATAATATTCTAAGCTGAAGGAGGAAACCTCTCAGGTCTTCATTGGAAGGCAGACCACAGTGCCACCTGGAGAAAATGAGGAGCATTACTTCAGACAGGTGCTCAGGAATAAATTGGCTTAATATCTTTCCTGACTCCAACACTATGCTGTCTTATCAAGCTGCTTATAGTCCAGTCCATCTCTCTGAGAAGAGACAACATCTTTACATCTTCATGCATTTGCCAAAGGCAGAGTCCCAAGTTCTCCAAACCAAATGCCACATTTTACCAATTCTCATCCATGACTATTTAATAGTATGCAGTTGTATTCTTCAGAGCTACTTGTGGGTAGAGGGTTAACATAGTTACATAGTTGTCTCTTCTCAAAAATAGCTGAGGTAGCATGAAAGGGGAATACTATGCCCAGTCAAGCAGTTGGGATGAGAATTTATAGCAGTAGTTCACTATTCCTTTTGCTTCTTCTTAAGGAGTTTCCTCCTTTCACATATGGGGAAATCAAAGGAACTTTTGTTTTATGTAAATTTTATAAGCAGCTTCTGCAAGAAAACTACCTAGTTTTCTGTCTCCAATTGGGATCAGAAGCATTGTAGCTGGCAAGCATCTAATAAATATTTGCCAACTGATTAAATCAAATACAGAACAATTTCCTGGATTCCAAGTGGCACCAGTGCTCAGAGACAACTCCATTGGATTTACTTCATCACTCCATTCTATTGCTGCATACTTACCTTCCTCATGATCTTTCGGCCATAAAACATCATTTTGTCTCTTTTACGAAACCTGTACTGAGGAGATACTGAAAGCTCTTGTGCTGAAAGGCAGAAAAAGAAATAGTATAGCTATCACTGGATCTCTAAAAACAATTTCTAGCAAAGATAAGAGATGCAAATCTCAAATAGTAGAGGGAGTTAGGGTTAGAAATACATAGAATGAATCTGACAAATGAAATATCTCACTGGATTTAAAATCTGACTATTAGGAACCTTTCTTTCCTTTTCTTACTCATTGTTCAGACCCCTGAGAAAGCAGATACTGTAAACATAAGCTCCACTTCATCTGAGCATTACTTAACATTAAGAAAAAAGTATGTCATTATAATTAGTGACCTCCTCCTCTAAATTACCCTAGGCAGAACAGCCCCACAAATCATTACATGGAGAGCAAGAAACTATTAAGGCCAACCTAAGGTCAAGATACATAATATCATAAGATACATAACTAGAAATCAGATTCTTCCTTATTTCAGGAAAAAAGGCTGATAGATTTCAGTACATTTTTTTCTTCCCCTCTGCCCAGGAAGTCGGAGTTGGAGTCAGAAATTTCTGTCCTGGTTCTCTTTCCAGCAGGTCTATATGAGCTAAGCTTTCCTGATATAGATTCATCCAGTCTTAATTTAAACAAGCTACTCAATTCTAGCTTGGAGACACTCTGGGCTTCAGAGCCATGTATAAGGGACAAGACAACTGGCATCCTTCTCTCTTATCCTCACCCTCTATGGATCAAAAGCAGACACCGAATACTTACAAGACCATTTCATCCTCTTGTAAACAAAGTAGATGGCAATGCCGATGAAAAGCAGAGCTAATAGAGCTCCAATTGCAATTCCTCTTATCTGAATGTATAAGTTAAAAAACAAAGCAGGACTGTCAATAAGAAGCCAACAATCATCTTAGACTTTCTCAGGCAGCAAACCCAACCACCCTGAAATTCTGTCCCTGTTACATTTCCTGACTGATAGGGAATTTAAACTGATGGGGAAGGAAGGAAAAACAAGGAAGAGAAAAGTATCAAAACATAGGAAAAGATCTGATATCCAATGCTGACCAGATTCAGAATCCATGGGTCTTAACTGATAGCAAGAAGAAAATTCCCTCTGTCCAAACAGTGTTTACCATAGTTGAGTGCTTATGATATTCCACCAACTGCATAATCCAGGAATATGAGGTAGTAGTTAAAGACAAAATCTACAAGAGAGAAAACAACATGGCACATGAGGAGAAAAGAGCCAGAGAACAGTCAAAAACCCCTACCCTCCATTATGTACCTCAGCAGAAATCTTCTTAATGGATGCCAAGAAGAAACAAGAGTAGCATTAGAAGTCAGTGAGCAGGAAGCTTCCATAAGTCAATGGCATTGAAATACATATGAAGTTCTCAGACTTCATACAGTACTCAATACCTCTAATGCATTTCTCATGTAACACTGTATATTACACTTATTTGTGTGTGTTTCTTATTCTTTCTACTTGATAATAAAAGTTCCAAGAAGGTAGGAAAGCTACAATTTCTATCACCCTCAGCATACACAGTATGTACTTAAATGTTATCTTTAAGAGTATTTAAATTATTGTCTCATGATTTTTTTTACTGAATGTTTTCTGGATTGTACCCTTACCTCATGCCAACTATTTCAACAATTTAAACTATTAAAATCCCATCTCATAGAGAGGCAGGATTTAATCAGTTTTCCTTCTATTCAGAACAGATACCTGTCCTAGATGCATGAGGTATCTATGCCTTCAGATGCTAGAAATGATCCGTATCTAGGTTTGACTTTCAATAAGCATCAAGTGGGAAAAATCCTTGGTTTTGTTTGCTTGCTTTTTAAGAGGAAATTTTTTTTTTAATCTCATGTGGTTCTGAGATTACCAAAGTACTATCAAAGCAACATCTAGGTTCTAGATTGCTTTCACCAACGATGCTAATCTTCACTCAACCTTATCACTATCTCACAATATATTTTTAACATGGAATTTTAAGGTTATTGGTATATAAAAGCTGGTAACATAATAGTCTGTTACTGAAGTTTTTACCAATATGAAAATGTTTTTGCAATGCATTCTTTTTCCTTGATAGGGAAATAACTAAAAAAAAAGTCATTGTTCATTTCACCATTAGACTATAGCACATTTTGTTTAGTTAGGCTGCCTTTTTTTAAAGACTGCAAACTGTGTTCACTGCGTTAAACAGAATATTATACTATTATATATGCATATTTTTATATATGATATGCATAGAGAGGTTAATATACTTTTATATGTAGCTATATTAGTAATTCTCATCAGAATCTATTAAAAATTTATTCCCCCTTCCCTAGAGAAACTAAATTAGCACTCATATATAAAATCTCAAGAAAACTAGTTACTTCCATATGCCTTTCAATATTTTCTTTGAGAAAACAACTCAAAGGGGCAGCTAGGTGGTGCAGTGGATAGAGCATCAGCCCTGAAGTCAGGAGGACCTGAGTTCAAATCTGGCCTCAGACACTTAACATTCTCTAGCTGTGTGAGCCTGGGCAAGTCACTTAACCTCAATTGCCTTAGCAAAAAACAAAAACAAAAAAACCTCAACTTTATTCTTCAAGCACCAACTGGGCAAATTTAAAGACAAAACCCCTAGTAAGATTTTTGCCCATATAAACTGGATTGAATCCTACAAATGTTTCTTGCTTCCTTTTGCTCTTACCCCTAAAGAACCTTAAAATTTTCTCCCTCTTTTGACAATTAAAACTTCATACATAATGTCTACCTTGACCCAAATGGCTCCACTGGCACCTGCCCATCATAAATGAGACCCTCTCCCATCTGCTTGTTAGCTAACTTTTTTATAAAAAACCCGTTAGGGGAAAAGGAAATCCAAAAGAATTTGAACAGTCATTCACAATTGGAAGTCAGACTAAAACTACAGCAGGAAAAAATTGTAGAAATAGAACAAATAATTTCAGGTTCACAGTATAATTAGGTTAATCAAGAAACAGGCAAACAAAATCTCATATTCATCTTATTTCTTTTTCAAGTAAATTTACTACAAGTAAATTCCAATATTAAAGACTAGAAAATGGGACATCCAAAGTGGTGAGAAAGTTAGAGACCTCATGCCAGAGGAAATAAAATTCAGCAGGAAAAGGGAAAAAGGTCACAAACACTACAGAAAAGTTTCTGCTCTAAATTCTAACCTCTGGATCTCCAGTCACTACCAGAAGTAGCATAATGAAATGAATATGGATTAGTGAGAAGCTGTGGATCTTTATTCTGTTTTACAACGTGACTTTGGGTTGAAATTTATGTGCTTTTTGTGCCTTGGCTCCTCCCTCAAAAAGTCATAAGTATACTCACTTAATCATAACTCACATGAGTTAACTTTAACATTTTAAATTATGTGGTGGGATACAAAAACTTTATAGGACACTTCAGAAAATCAGAGTAAGCTATCCAGATTCTGAGAATATTAAATGTCATTTAACAAGCCACACAAAAAGTGGCTTGAATTAGATAAGTATTTGTTATTCTCTGGTTTCCAGAAAATGAGGCTAAAAAGTATAAGGCAAAGCCCTGGATTTTTTAGAAAGAATAAAAAGACAGTACTAGCCACATGGTGACAAGTGGGCACAAGAATGATCAGAAAATGTTAAAGGTAACTCTGAGTTTCCAGAAGTAAAAGGATTGGGGAGAAGCTAGAAAAATAAAACAGCATGAAAAATTTTCATTTCTCAAATAAGCATATGCAAATAACACACACTGCCTGGACTCCTTCCTCTTTTTTTACCCTATTCCAAAAATTGCCTTAAATTTTAAAAGGCAAGCACTACTTGCCTCCATTTCCCCAATGCAAAATGGGGATAATAATAGCATTTACCTCCCAGTCATTGGGATGAGAAAATAATTGAGATAAATGAGATAAAATTGTGAAGTACAAGTCTGGCACAGAGTAAGCACTACATAAATGCTAGCTTTTATTATTACCTGCTTCCCCCAAAAAAAACCAAACAAACAAACAAAAAAAATCCAGGCTAGAGATAAAAGACAGCAGGTGTTGGGAAAATGACAGGAAGTAGGAACGTGTTAGTTCTTTCAAGTCTCTCAGTTGAACAAGTTCAGGGCTCTTTTTAGCTGCCAGAGACAATATCTGTTCTTCCCCTCACCCCAATACTTTCACAGCTGACTGATATCTCAAAATCCTGAAAGTGATTCGACGCATCGCCACAGGGACTTAAGAAGAACAAGGGGCATTGCAGAGCATGATATCTTGGGGGAAAACAGGAACTAGATCTGTGACTTCATTGGTCTAGGGATCTCCTAGGTGAGGGCTTGAACAACAGGTCAGCAACCTTCTCAGTGATTAATATTCTCCGCTTGGGGCAGAGAGGGGTTAAGTGACTTGTCCAGGTCCATATGGTCTTGTTGTTTCAGTGTCCCTAAAAAACTTAAAAAACATTATCATCACTATCAATAAGGAAAGGTCTAAGAAAACCCACGCTTCTAACAAATACAGGATTCAGGCTTGAGAGGGCTCTGGCTTTCACTTTCAAGCTGAAGCACTTCTCTCTCTCCTATGGTGACTGCAGTGACCAAGAATCTGATGGGGCTGCAAAGAAGGTATCCACTGTCACAAGAGGTCTCTACTTTAATGAGCAATCCTGACTATGCCCCAACTCCTAATATCCCTCACTGATGGACAAGCCCAAAATTAGAATCTTTGATTTAGAATTAACAGAGAAAGAGATCAGAAGAGAAAACTAAGACCCAAATAGCTTAAGTGATTTAGATGTACATTAAAGGGCAAAAGTTTAGGGTAAAGTAAACCTCACAGAAAGCTCCTAGTTGCATTTTACCTGGAGCATAAAAACAAATTTTGCCCCAGTTTTTACAGGCCAATCCATGAACATTTTTCTCTCTTCTCTCTCCCTCTTCTCTCTCCACCCCCTTTCCCCCACGCACACAGAGCAAGACCCCAATACAAGATTCCAAAAGAGTAAACTCAGAAAACCCATTTCTACTTATCAGAAATGACCCTAGAAAGGGAATGTTAGGGATCTGACTTGTCAACTCTAGGCTTGGCACTTTCCCTTTCAGTCAGCCTCCCTTTTCTCCTATTAAAATGAGAAAAATATTTTCATCACCTACTTCTGACTGGCTGAAAAGAAAGCATTTAAAACTTAAGAAGCTTTTAATAATTCAAAAGCAAGTTGCTGTTACTATCTTAGCTGAGTTCCCCTAATATACATACCTTTGTGTAGAATTTATTCAATTCCTTCTCCATGGCTAAAAATAAAACAAACAAAATGGAATGAACAAAGTACAACCTGGTTCTGCCAGACCAACTATTCAAATAATTAATGTTGAACTCATCAGAGTCAGTTTTTTAGCTCTGTTTGTGTCCAACTTCTAAGTCAAATTAAGTTTTCCGTTGACAGGAAAATTTCACTTTGAAGACTCCATTCCCATGAAAAGAAGCTGTCCCCACGGAAGCATCTGCTGTTGCAAACAGTCTTAATCTGTAAACAACAGTCACATGGCTAATGGGTTCTCCGGCCAAAAGTTCCTACTACAGACAGCCCAGCAGCAACAAGTAAGGAATTAGCCAAGAAGAAAAGGGCTTCCGCTTCTCCCTAGAAACCCGTGTCAGCCATTGCTACAGCTACAGCTGCAGTCCCGCCCCACTTTCAAACACTCCAGATTCTACTTGGGCATTTCCCAAGATCTTCGAAGAGGAAAAAGAGGAGAAACCTGAAAGAGGATGGAAAGGGAAAGGGATCAGACAAAATGTACTGCTTCTTCTGAGAACTGTTTACGGTTTGACATACATGGGAACGCCTGACCTATACGTGGGCTAAACCCCAAAGAATCAGGGCTTAGTCACCATTCTGGCGCCTATTCTCCACCCCAGGGTTGGGAGCCGCTGCTTTGGGAAGTCCCTACCAGGCCCCCATGGGCTGACCTTCGAATATTAGGCTATGCCAAGAGTACCGTAAGCTCACCAGTGTCAGCTAACAAAGGGGAAAGAGTGATTCTGAAATCACTCCTGGAACATGAGGAGGGAAGGCGAGCAGGTCAAAGAATTCGGATGGGGAAATGACCAGAAGGGGAGACACATAGTGGTAAGCGGGATCAATGCAGAATATCACTGGGTAGAGAAGTAGGTGCAGGAGCAAAGGGCAGGTGGCAAGCAATGGGGATTTGTATGAGGGGAAAGAAGGAAGAGAAATTATGAAGATGCATTGTGAGAAGTGTCACCAGGGGCACTACAGAGAAGAGAAACTTGGGGCAGGCTGGTCAGATTCACTGGGACATACGGGGCAGCGGGGGGAGGGTGGGGGGAGGGTAGAGAGAGGGAGAAGGGAGTGGGAAATGTCCCCGGAGGACGAAGAAGACATTGGGTGTGGGAGCAGAAGAGGGAACGATGGGAAATGGCCTTGGGAACAGCAGAATGTCCCGAGTGGAGGGTGGGAGCAGCTAGAGAATATTCCCGGAAGAAAGACATAAGACGGAACTGGGGGAAGGCAGCAGGAGTGGCAATGGGGGAAAAGATGGGGAACTCTGGAGAGCTTGGAAAGTGTCACTGGGGGAGATACAGGAGGAAATGTGACAAGGGAGACCAACGGAGGGGACGAAAGCAGGGGAGTCCTGGGGGAGAGGCAGCTGGGATATGGAGAAGCAAAGGGCGAAGTCACAGGAGAGACATTTAGAAACAGCCAGGAGCCAGCAGGAGAGAAGAGGGGGAGCCGGAATGAGTTGGGAGGGACACCGACAAGAGGTCACGGGGAGGTCACGCGGGGAGGGCTTCCCTGAGTGACAGTGGGTCGGAGCTCCCGGTTCCGGCTCATACTGGAGCCTACCTAGTCGCTAGCCTCATCTCCCTGAGGGGCGTGGCCGAAGGACAACGTCAGTGGTCCTCTCGGTCTGGGCCCCCCACTCACCGGCCAGCATGGCTGCGGCCATCGCCCCGCCTCAGCCGCTCCCGCTCCGAATCCGGAGCCGGGATTTCCCTTCCTCCCACGATACCCGCTCTTCTCTCCTTTGGGCCTCGCCCCCTCTGAAGGACGAGGTTACGCATTGGTTGAGGCTCTTGTGACCAATCGGAGCGAGTTTTGTTCTGACGTCGGAGATCCTAGAGACTGGAACGTGAGCGGCAAAGGTGAGGGGGAGCGGGTGTGGGGGACTCTGAGCGTGTGCGGCTCAACTCTCCGGGCTGGGGTTCAGGCCACGAAGAACAGCGTTGGGGGACCTGGGAATCCCCGGAGCAGGGCGCGGAGCTGTGGGTTTCGAAGGCCCCCCAGTCTCTTGTAAAAAGGCTTCCTTGACGTGCAGAGGGTTCCGCGCTCTTGTACCCGAATACACGCCTTTTCCACGCTTCTCCTCTCACGTCTTCTCTGTGTGGCGGCTCACCAGAGGTCTTGGCCCGTTAATTCCCGTACCGTGCTTAGAACTATTTTATCTCTCGTCAGTCTGCATTTATTGAGAGCCTGCTGTGTGCCAACTAGGCTGCATGGCCATCGAGGCAGTGCACTGGGCTTGGAACCGGGAAGGTTCATCATATCCTGAGTTCAAATATGGCCTAGCTGAGTGACCCTGGGCTAATCACTTTACCCTGTTTGTGTCCGTTTCCTCAAGAGCATAATGAAGAAAATGGCAAACTACTGCTCACTGTTTTTGCCCAGAAAACCCCAAGTAGGGTTCTTGAAGAGTCGGGCATACTAAATGGCCGGCACTTGGCTAAACCCAGGGTGAGTCCAGGTACAGTCCCAAGGCTGCCCTACTCTAGGTCTCTGCACGTAGTGGTAGACTCTTGATAAATGTTTGTCGCCCTAGCGGACACTTGTATCCCTGCTTACTTCCCCAGAAGCAGCAGTCGCCCTTGGCTCTGCCCATCTGCCCGGGAGCATCCAGTACCGTGCAGTGGGTGGAGATTTCCCCAACTACTTTCAGTTTTAATCGTTCCTGTTTCTCTCACCTCACAGATACCAAGTATGGGCCTCCTTTCGGCCCTGACTCGGGGCCTGGTTCGAGGGGCAGATAGAATGAGCAAGTGGACAAGCAAGCGTGGACCCCGAACCTTCTACAAAGGTCGTGGAGCCAAGTTCACCGGCTTTTCTTCAAGTGGGAAGTTTGTGATGGTGAAGGAAATGGTCCCCGAATTTGTGGTTCCGGATTTGACAGGCTTCAAACTCAAGCCTTATGTGTCCTATCGAGCTCCAGCAGGCACAGATGAACCACTGACAGCCAAGAAGCTCTTTATGGAAGCTGTAGCACCTTCAATTGAAAAGGACTTTAAAGAAGGAACTTTTGACCCTAACAACCTGGAAAAGTATGGCTTTGAGCCCACCCAAGAAGGCAAGCTCTTCCAGCTGTATCCTAAAAATTATGTGCAATAAGAATAAAGAAGTGTTCAACCAATAACCATTCATTTCTCTTTTGTATTACAAACAGCCTCTAAACAAGGTTCATACAGCTAATTTGGAGTGGAGGGAAGAGGCATTTTCCTCATCCCATCTTTATTAAAGAGAAGTTTTATTCCATTTTTAATTTTGTGGTATCAGGGTATTCTAATAATTCAAGCCACATAAGCAGCACTATTCAATTCAATAAACATTTATTAAGTGCCTGCTCTGTTCTAGGCAATGCTAAGCAGTGAAAAAGAAGAAAAAGAAAATCCCTGCCCTTCAGGAGCTTAGTCTAATGGGGGAAACACAAAGGAAGGAAGACTGAAGGGGGTGAGATAGTGGAGTCTAAACCAAACACAACCACTGGTGGAAAATGGATAGTTACCTGGAAAGTTCTGACCTCTATAAAGGAAGACTTTGGGAGGAGTTTGTTGCTCCAACTTTCTGCTTTCCAATCAGAGGGGGAGGCAACTGAGGCAGATTTTGAGTGTCAAATGTTGAGTCAATATGCATAGTGATGAGATTTGAGGTATTGGCTTATCCTGGGGAAGTGTTCTCAGATTTTTAAACTAAACAGAACTGTTGGTGGAAAATAGGGGAATAGGAATACTTAAAGGTAACTATCAAAGTGGGCTAATAGAGCCATATCCAATCACCAAGCTGTTGTATAGAGTTTCCATTTTCTGAGAAACTCTGGGAGAAAATCATATTTAACAAAAATCAACATTTAGCAAGAGAACACATCCCCCCCAAAAATAAAATTGTCTCCTAGCCAACCTAAATTTTTTTTTTTTTTTTTTTGCTGAGGCAATTGGGGTTAAGTGACTTGCCCAGGGTCACACAGCTGTTACGTGTCTGAGACCAGATTTGAACTCAGGTCCTCCTGACTTCAGGGTTGGTGCTCTATCCACTGCGCCACCTAGCTGCCCCAACCTAAATTTTTTAATCATATGAAATGATGCAATTGCTTCTTCAATTTGGGGATTGGAGAGAAACCCAATCTGATTTTATCCTACATAAAAAGTATAAAATGTAGACAGGTTTTGAAGGATTTACCTTTAAATCCACTTAACAATAGCAAAGTTTACAAAGGAAGAATGAGAACATTTTGTAGATGGATAAATTTGCTTAATAGTGGGAGATTTGACAAGAGAAAAACCCATTTCATAATGTAACCAGGTAGCATTTCCTACAAAATAGGCCTGGACTCACAAAACACTTTTAGGAGGGAGATTGTAATTTAATTTTAACATTTCATGGAAAGTTTGCCTATCTTAACACCTTAGGTCTTAATTTGTTGCCATCTAAAATAAGTCTGGGGCAGCTAGATAGCTTCACTATCCCTGAAGTCAGGAGGATCTGAGTTCAAACAACAATGTTTACTAGCTTTGTGACCCTGAGCAAGTCACTTAACCATAAATGCCTCAGCCAAAAAAAAAGTAAAATAAGTTTCATAGTTTTGGAGTCTTACCATCTTTGCCAGGTTATCACCTCGAATGTCAATAGATTTGATCTATGATTTTCTGTGTATGGGAACTCCAATTTAGATGCCATAAGCCAACTTATTAGAGTTGACTGAGGCTCAGGGATTAGATAATTTGCTTATCATACAATTAGGATCACAGGCATGATAGGTAACCTAAGCATTTCTATCTAAAATGGAAACTAAAGCAAGCCAACAAGCATTTAAGATGCTTAGCACTGTGCTAAGTACAGGAAATACAAAGAAAGATAAAAGAATCTGGTCTTGAGAAGCTCACAGTCTGATGGGAAAAGAAACCTGCAAACTATTATAGACCAACAGACATATACAGGATATGTTGGAGATAATCAAAAGAAAGACACTAGCATTAAGGGGAGAGTGGGAAAGCTGTGGGAAAGCTACTAGAAGATTGGATCTTAGTACTTGAAATCAGGAGGTAGAGGCAAAAGGGAAATAATTTTAGGCATGGGGGACAGCCAGTGAAAATCAGAAGAAAGTCAGTCTTGTAAAAAAGATCAACAAGGAGGCCAGTGTCACAGGACCACGTAGAAGGGAGTAAGATAAAAATACTGGAAAAGTAGGAAGTTCCCAGGTTCTTCAGGGCTCTAAAAGGGAAGCAGGGTTTTTAAATTCTGAACCTAATAATAGGAAACTATTGGGGAGTACTGAGTTGGGGGAAGGAGTAGGGAATTGGTGACATGGTCACACCTATGCTTTAGGAAGATCAAGATGATAGATGAATGGAGGATAACCTGGATTTGGGAGACTTCAGCCAGTGAGATCAACCAAACTGTTGCTGCAATAGTTCTAATATGAAATAATGAGGACCTGCACCAAGGTGACTAGTATTAAAGATGTTACATCATGTTCTATGACAGGGTAAAATTGAACAGTATGTGACAAATGACGTGTAGGTGAGAGAATGAATAGTTGAGACTGATTTTCTTACCCAGATTGAGAGCCTAGATGAAAGGGGGGATGGTGGTGTCCTCCACAGTATTACACAGAAGTCAAGGAGAGGTGAGGAGGACTGAGAGATAAGATCATGAGCCCCATTTTGGATGAAAAGCACCATGATGTACAGCAATCACTGAAGAGTACTAGTCTAAACAAAAACTCAATTTTTTTTAAATAGTAGCTTTTTATTTTACATGCAAAGATAGCTTTCAACATTCACCTCTGCAAAATTTTGGATTCCAAATTTTTCTCTCATCTCCCCTAGACAGCAAGCAATCCACAATTAAATATCTGTAATTCTTCTAAACATATATCCATATATGTCATGCTGTGCAAGAAAAATCAGATCAAAAGGAGGGGAAAAACACACACAAAAAAACAAGTAAACTAGCAACAAAAAAGTGAAATATTATGCTTTTATCCACATTCAGTCTCCATAGTTCTCTCTCTGGATCCTGATGGCTCTTTCCATCATAAGCTTATTAGAATTATCTTTAATCACCTCATTATTGAAAAGAGCCACATCCATCACAGTCAATCATCACATAATCTTGTTGCTGGGTACAATATTCTCCTGGTTCTACTCACTTCACTAATCATCATTCATGTAATTCTCTCCAGGCCTCTCTGATATCATCCTGCTTGTTGTTTCTTATAGAATAATCTTCCATAATATTCATATACCATAACTTACTCAGCCATTCCCCAACTGATGGGCATCCACTCAGTTTCCACTTCGTTGCCACTACAAAAAGGGCTGCCACAAACACTTTTGTACACGTTATGTTTCCCCTTTTTTATGATTTCTTTGGGATACAGACCCAGTAGAAACACTGCTGGATCAAAGGGTAGGGTATGCAGAATTTTGTAGCCCTTTGGATATAGTTCCAAATTGCTCTCCAGAATGGTTAAATCAATTAAAATACCGATAATTCATTAGTATCCCAGTTTTCCCACATGCCCTCCAACATTTATCATTATTCAAAAGCCCCTTGTGACCTAGCAAAAGTGAGTATAATCCTTCAAGGAAAAACATGGATATCTAATGAAATAGCAGATTTTCAAGAATTTGTAATGAAAAGACCAGAGCTAATTAGAAAATCTGATTTTCAAATACAGAATTCAGAAGAAGCATAAGGAGGTAACCAGAAAAGTGATATCATAAGGGACTTAATAAAGTTTACCTGTTTACATTCCTACATGGGAGGATGATACTTGTAACTCATTAGAATCTTCTCATTATTATAGCAGTTTGAAAGAGTATTTATTGGTAGAATGCACAGGTATAAGTTGAATATGAAGGGATAATACCTTTTTTTAAAAAATGATGAAATTAAGGGGTGAGAGAGGAATGTACTGGGAGAAAGGGAAAGAGAGAAGTGGAATGGTATAAATTATTTACCACAAAAAAAAAAAGGCAAGAAAAAGTATAGGGGAAGAGGGTGAAGAGAAAGGGAGGAAGGGAATCTTAAATCTCATCAGAACTGGCTCAAAGAGGAAATAATATACACACTGAATATGGGTATAGAAGTCCACCTTACCCTATAGGAAAATAGGAGGGAAATAGAATAGAGGAAGCAGGAGAGGATGATAGAGAGGGCACATTGGGGGAGGAAGTGGTCAATAGTAAAACAATTTTGAGGAGGAGCAGAGTGAAAGGAGAAAGAGAATGGACTAAATGGAAAAATATAGTTAGCAATAGCAATTGTAAAAAGAATTTTGAAGCAAGTTTCTCTGAAAAGGCCTCATTTCTCTCTTTTTTTTTGGACACAATTTTTTATTCCTTTAAAAATAATAATAGCTTTTTATTTTTCAAAATACATGCTAAGGTAATTTTCAACATTTACTTGTGTTCCAAATTTTTCTCTCCCTCCCCTAGACAGCAAGAAATTTGCAATTCTTCTAAACATATTTTCACATTTATCACGCTGCACAAGAAAAATCAAATCAAAAGGGAAAAAAATGAGAAAGAAAAAAACAAGCAAACACCAATGACAACAAAAAAAGTGAAAATACTATTTTGTGATCCACATTCAGTCCCTATGGTTCTCTTTCTGGATGCAGATTTTTCTCTCCACCACAAGTCTATTGGAATTGGCCTGAATCACCTTGTTGTTGAAAGGAGCCAAGTCCATCAAAGCTGATCATCATATAGTCTTGTTATTGCCACATACAATGATCTCCTGGTTCTGCGAATTTCACTCAGCATCAGTTCATGTAAATCTTTCCAGGCTTTTCTGAAATCATCCTGCTGATCATTTCTTATAAAACAGTAATATTCCATAACATTCATATACCAACCATTCCCCAACTGACGAGCATCCATTCAGTTTCCAGTTTCTAGCCACTACAAAAAGGGTTACCACAAACATTCTTGCACATGTGGGTCCCTTTCCCTCCTTTAAGACCTCTTTGGGATATAAGCCCAATAGAAACACTGCTGGGTCAAAAGATATGCACAGTTTGATAGCCCTTTGGGCATAGTTCCAATTCAAGGTCTCATTTTTCAAAAATAGAGGGAACTGAATCAAATTTGTAAAAAGATTCATGCTTCAACTGATAAATGATCAAAAGAGTTTTGCCAAAGGGCCTATAAATTCATGCATATCCTTTGATCTAACAACACCACTACTAGGCATGAATAACAAAAGAATTTTTTTTTTAAAAAAAGGAAAATGATCTATATGAACAAAACATTTATAGCAGCTCTCTTCTCAGGGCAAAAAATTGGAAATTGAAAGGATGTTCATCAATTGGGAATGACTAAATAAACTGTGGTGTGTTTTTGTGATGGAATATTGTTCTATGGGAAATAAGCAGGATGCTCTCAGGAAAAAAACCTGAAAAGTCCTCCATGAACTCAAGCTAAGTAAAAAGAAATAGCAATGTTTTGGAATAATCAGCTGTAAATGACTTTGCTATTCTCAGCAGTACAATAATCCACTACTACTCTGAAGGATTTATGAAAAATCCTATCCATACCAGAGAAGGAACTGATTGTGTCTGAATAAAGACTGAGGCATACTCTATGTGTGTGTGTTTTAACTTTTTTCTTTTTTTTTTTAATTATGATTATTATAGTGGAGATCTGTTTTATTTTACAATATGACTTTCATGGAAATGTTAAAAAAAAAAAAAAAAGAAAAAAAGGAAAAGCTTCCAGTAAAAGATGGGGTTTTAGCTGGGATTTGAAGGAAGCCAAGAAGGAGCACCGTGGAAGGAGATAATTCCAGGGTGGAATGAGGTAACTTGAACAAGTAGAGAGGTTAACACTTGTAAGAAATAAGATCACTTCATCATGAGATAGTAACAGAAAATATCTAAGTGATAAATGAGATGAAGGGAAAAGGTCATGTAAATGGCCTCATTTTTTTTTTTTTTCTGTAAAATATGAGGCAAGAGACTCAGTAGATCTAATCGGGGGAAGGGGCGCCATGGAAAATTTGAAGAGGGATGAAAAGCTTTGGAAAAGCCACTGTAGAGAATGAAATAATGAATGTATAAAGGAAATATATTAGGATTGTCTAGTAGCAATGAGGGCCCAGTTGAAATTATATAATATAAATTTGTAGTGTACCTAATCACAATGGTTACATGATTTCCTCCATCTTAGTTCAACAGCAGAGGTATAAGCACAAAAGTGATGAATGGTAAGAATATTGAAGGCTAGAGACTTAACTGGGCATAAAAGGAAATATGATAAGGAGACTAAGGATTCAAGAGAAGAGGACAAGTAGGACTGAGTTGATTTACCAAATAATCAAGATAAGGAGAGTGCCTAGTGAGGAGAGATTGGAGATCACAGTGAAGACGAAAAACAAAGTTATATAAGATAAGAGAAAGAAGTGATAAGTCAATAGACTATGGTCAGAGATCTTGAAATTCTTGAACATATAAATTAATACATTTGTGAGTGATGGCAAGACTGAGAGTATGACCATCATTTCATAGAGCTGAAGTGAGGTAGGGGATTCACTCATGGAAGGAAAGTAGATTGAGGAACAGAATGGTTGAGGGAAAATCAATATATATGTTGAAGTCCTCTAGTATAAGGACAGGTATTGAAAGAAAAGAGAAATTGTAAACCAGGTATCAAAACTCACAGAAGGAAGGGGTTGGGAGGCAAGAAAAGCTAAGTGTTAAGTGTTTAGTAAAAGCTAAAACCCCAATTGCCTCAGCAAAAAAAAGTGTTCTTTTTTTTAAAAAAAAAAAAAAAAAAAAAAGGAGGAAAGGGAGTGTCCTGACAGTCTGTAGATAATATCTACCAGGATTTTGACCTGGTAGTAGATATGAGTGGCACAAACATTAAAGGAAGAGAGGTTACAAAGTAAAGAAGAGATTCTGGAAAAGGCACTGTAGTGCAAGGAGTATTCCAATTTTCCTGCCTTAACAAGCCAAAAAAAAAAAAGTTTCAGTAAGAGGTAATAGATGGCAGACCTGGAAAAGGAATAGGTTTAAGATGAAGGAGTTTGTTGCCTATGGAACTGGCATTCCAGAGGGCACAGTGGAAGGATGGAGCTAGGTTGAAATTTAGTAGAAGAGTTGAGAGAAGGATGGGAATGAAGAATTAGGTGGAGTTGAGTATGTTGAGTGGAGTTTTATGATGATCTGCAGAATGGTATGAGCAGTCACTGGTATGAGCAGATTTGAGAATTTTCATTATTGAGTAGAAGGTGCCACTCCTCTACCCTGAGAAGCACAGCAGAAGATAGAAAATCTGAAGTCAAAGGCAGAGTTACAGATCTCTGTTGCACTGGAGATTCTCCATATGCCAGCTGAGAGACTGGCACTTAATTTTAAGTGGTTGTGGGGCTCTAGGTGGTGCAGTGGATAGAGCACCAGCCCTGAAGTCAGGAGGACTTGAGTTCAAATCTGATCTCAGACACTTAACATTCCCTAGCTGTGTGAGCCTGGGCAAGTCACTTAACCTCAATTGCCTTAGCAAAAAGCAAAAAGCAAAAAAAAAAAAAAATTTTAAGTGGCTGCTTTGGGGTAGATGGAAGATGTTCAGCCTAGTCCCTAATAGACTTTCCTTAGGGGACAAATTATGTTGAGCAGGAAATGGAAAGCCTACAGTCCGAAATTTTCTAATCTGAGGAGATTGGGTAGGAGATCATTATCAGAAAAACTTGCTTCAAAGATATGGAGATTTTTTTCTGCTTTTAATCTTAGTTTTATTCTGGATTTTTCTGCAAAAATTTAATTTTCTGCTACAAAAATCATCCATTTTTTTCTTCTGTGATCCTCTCTGTCCCTTCTTTGGTCATAAACTTTTATCTAATCCAAAGATCTGGCAAGTAACTTTTTCCATGTTTGTTTATGATATAACCTTTTATCCCTAGATCATGTATTCAATATGGCACTTAGCTGAGTGTATGCTATAAGATGTTGGTCTTGAGCTAATTTCTTCCATACTGTTCCTCTAATTCTCCCAACTTTTTTTTAATCAAATGTTGAGTCCCTATTCCAGTAGCTGGGGTCTTTGTGTTTATCAAACCTTAGGCTATTAGATTCATTTGCTTCTGTATGCTGTGTTCTTAATCTGTTCCACTAATCAATTTCTCTTTTTTAACCAATACCAGAGAACAATTGCATTGTAATAAGTATAATATGAATAGAGTTAAATGCTTGTATTTGTATAATTTAAACTAGCTTTGGAGATTATAAAGGACAAATAAACTCTTAGTCACAGCAACCACAGACTCTGGCCTGTCTATTTAACCAAAGACATCCTTCTACTTAAAAGTACAAAAACAACTCAAAAGAAATGAGAAAATGTTCTCAATCTCCCACATCCAACCTTATCCCCAAGTAAAAGATGGGCAAAAATGCCAAACCTACTTACCCACACCAGTAAACAAGTTTGAAGGCCAGTCAGAATCTATTATGATGTAATTACAAAACTTTGTTTTTAAGGTGTTTTCCTAAGGAAACCATTTCATTTTAAAAGAAGTATACCATTTGGAAAAAAGTAACTGAAATAAACATATCTTATCTTCTATAGACATTTCATTATTAGTGAGGCTACATTTTAAAAGAGTTCTTTGCAAAAGAAAACTTATGCTCATTTTTCTCCAGAATCAGGCATTTAATCTCACGTAGCCAGAAGAAGCAGCCAATTGTGCCAGGATATACAATTTCTATTTCATGTTCTCCGCTATGAAGATAGTTAAGCAAAGAATTTGTCTTGATATTTAATAGTGGTCAGAGATAAAAATTTTAGGCACCCAAATTTTAGGCACCCAAAAGCTACAATCCATACGATTGAACTGCAATAAACCTAGCAGTAGATATTCATTAAAAGAAGCTACTAGCTTCCTCATAACTATAAGTGGCTATTCAAAAAGTAGCTGAGTATTATACACAATCAGAGAAACTTTAATTTAAAAAGTTAAATAAGTTGAACATAACAAGAAATAATAAAATCCACGTGCAATTCACTCACAATGAAAAACTCAGTATTTAGTATTTTCAGATTAACTTGTGGAAATGTTTGTACTTTTTAAGTCCCAATTTGAAAACTGGTCACAGTAATTTATGCTTTAATTGACTCTGTTTCCCACTTCCAAAGGTGAAGGGCATGATCATAAAAGGAACATGTGGCTAAAAGATTAACAACAGTTTTTGTTCTAGTTGGTTTTTCAGTCACAAGAGTCATTCCTTCTAACCTATCAGTCAAAGGGTCACTTTCCTTAGTAACCAGTGGAACATAAATGTCTGATATCTCTGTTATGTTCTCCTGAGATCTGTGATGATCAATTAAACTCTTTTTGCTAGCTAGTGTTTCAGAAGATTTTGCAGTCGATGGAAAGGCTGTATTCATATTCAAAGACATATCTGCTTTCTCGATCTTTGAGTTGCTCTGATCATCAGAAGATGAAAAAGCCTGTTGTTGAGTTTGTTTACCAGGGTTTAGACAAAGTCTGGACCAATCAGCTCCATATGCCAATGAATTATGTAATGTATAGGACACCGGAATGAAGGTTCCTTCCTTCCTCTTCTCTAAGAAGAAATAAGGCAAAAAACAAGTTTCACGTTTCCATGTTCATCAAGGTTATTAGCTATCACCAGCTAATAATGTTCTTTTCCCATCAATTCTTTCAAAATGACTAATCAAGAACATTGAGGAAACTCAGTTACAAGTAGAAGTAACATAATTGTAACATGATTAAGAGCTTAAATGTAAGTCGTTAAAAGTTGATGAGAAAAATAATTGGAAATTTGTAAGAGGTAAAATAGTTATGGATTACTAAAAGGAATGTAGTAAAGATAGTAAATTTATCAGTAGTTAGTGAATCCCTTCTTAACTATTATTGCTTTGGGTGGGGGCAACTACATACTGGAACCCAATTCTTTACAGCAATTTGTGGGCTCAAGCCAGTATAAGAACAAGCTCTGGATATCAGTTAACCCTACAGCCACACTGATGCTGGTGGCCTGGAAAGGCTGAGTATACCAGCAGCTGCCTGAGGACTCCTTTTGGTCCCACAGGAATGAAGAATAAAGATACCAGCTGGTATCTTTACCATAACAAAGAGGTTAGAAGGGACAATTGCCCTGGGATAAGGAAGCTCTTCTCATGATTACTGGCTTTAGGGAAAGGGCTTGATCTCTAGCTGACCCTGGCCATGAGTTCCTGAGGTAACTCACCCAAAGACTTTTGACAATTGAGGATCTTAAAGCCACTGTGCATGCATGCAGCCAGAAGTAGGTGAGGATACACAGGGTGCCACTTGAGTCTCCACACGCCTCCATTTACATAAGTGTCATCAAATGGCTGCTTCATGTTACGGGTATCCCATAAAAGAATGTGCTCATCGTAACTGAAACCAAAGAATCACAGCAAAACGGTCAGAGAAAAATCAAGCTCACATTACCACCAGCAACAATTCAAAAGACACTTGGGGAGGGGGTGAAGGGAAGGAACCTCCTTCCAGGGAGAAGACAACAATTCCCATCTCTTCTAAACTAAAGCACTTCAAATTCAGTACAGTTCTGGGCTAGGAGCTGGCTTGGATGAGTATAACAAAATACCATAAACTTAAATGGAGAAAAAGAAAGAAAAGAAGGGAAGGAACCAATCTTAAGGAGGACTCACCTTCCTGTGGCCAGAATATTCTCCTGGTGGGGATTGCTCTGGATACTGCACACACCCATTAAATGTCTACAAGAGATAGTTTATGAGATAACAGGAAACAAAAATGAGCAAACTATGTGCAGATAATGTAAAAAACAATAACAAAGAAAACGAGGTGGGGGAAAGGGTAAGGAAAATAAATTAATGGATGCCCCTGAATGCAAGTTTGATTACAATGGTTCCTACCACAAGCTTGCATTCTCTGACCAGCTGGAACCACAGGAGTATACCTCTTACTGGTAAACACAGGTTTATTCAGCTTTTTCCTGGTGTCCCAGCCTTTTAGAAGCCCATCATCTCCACCTGTGGGAAGACAAAAACATCCATCCACAACAGCACTCAATACAGGAAAAATTCAGATACTTCCCAGAAGGTTGACTAATTCCAAAAAACAATTCTGATTATAACCCTCACCTACAGACTTAACTATTCCATGGAATACTAGAAAAGAGGCCACTATTTTTTTTCTTTTTTCCCTTATATACTTTCTCCTCTCTTCACTCCTCTTCTGAGAAAGTAAACTATGAACAAAAGTTGATTAACCAAGTACAATTCAAAGAATCTAATATTGCACTCACAATTATGTGATCAAAACTGCCCTAAAATGCCTGAGGATTTGATGCCAAGAGAAGTGATGGTATTTTATCAAATTCTAACCTGAATAGACTATGTTTGTTTGCCAGTAATTGAAGGCAGCAATCCAGGCTTCAAAGTCATGGGCCTTCCAATCCGACAGACTACGTATTGAAGGCTCCGAATGATCCACAGCAAGGAAGTGGAGGTGCCCCTTTGAGTCACTACTAATGATTCTTAGGGGCTGACCAGTGGCCCTAGAGATGCAAAGTCAGTAAGAAAAGTGAGTTAAAATCTGTTTGTTGATTTGACCCCACCAGCCCTTACCATCTCAAATTTAGGATATCATAAGAAGTATCCTAGAAAAAATTCCAACCTTTCAATACAATCATCTTTAAAACTACTATATGTTAATTTTACTTCTTTACAAAGAATAAGCCTCGGCTGGCTGAGATTAACTTTAGTATTTGGGAAAGGCTTGTTTCCACTTAAGATTACAAAAAGAAATAAATATTAATTTTTCCAGTAAAAGATCATCATCACTGTTATCCATTTAAATAGCAATGATGTCATAATCCAAGACTTGTTGGTCCAAAAAAAATGGTAAACATGGTAAAGTATCTTTAGAATTCAGCTATTTAAGAATAAGAATTGACCCTTAATGGAGTGAAATGAATCCCAGCAATTTACCTCATGCCTTGTCCTGCTGACCAGTCTAGAGATAATGCAATACAATGTTGTCCCAGGGCTTTCTTAAAAAGTGGGTGTAATGTGTAATAGTTCTTCTACTAGAGGCAAAAAAAAAAAAAAAAAAAAAGAAAAGAAATCTATCAAGGCAAAGCATGAGCTCAAAGTAATGCCACAATCCCAATTTGCTCTTCTGATGTTCTAAGCAGTTAAATACTAACCTAAACTTTTCCAAGTCTTCATTCCTACATGCTATCTCAAAGGAGAAATAACTGCTCTCTGTCTCTCAGGGCCCCTTTTCAGCCACAGTGATCTTTGTCACTGTGATGAAATAAGACCAGGCCAATCCCCAACCAAGGAGGCACCACAGACACCTTCACCACCACCACCAGCAGGGGAGCCAACATACCCTGAAGTAAATAATAAGAGCTTCTCTTCCTGTAACTACTCAAAATCCCCAAAATGATTAAAGTGCTGCCCAATAAAATAAAAACTTACTAATTCACCTAAGCTGAATATGAATGGTGGAAGAAAATATCAACCTAATATCATTCTCATAAAATATATGAATTATACACCATTTTCTCAAAAGAAATGCAGTTTCAAGTACTTTGGCACAGTTGCAAGAACCCTGAATTTAGAGAGACAACCTGGGTTCAAAACTCAGCTCTGCCATTTATTACCTGTGTGACCTCAGGCACAGTCACAAATGAAATAAGGAGATTGGATGAGATGACCTACACCATCCTGAATAGATGAACATTTAGGTTGTACTTTGAAATTTGCAAAGAACTTTAAAACATCACTTGTATTCACATACTAGTGCCATATCTATTCTGCTATGAGAAAAAAAGGCTTAGAAAATTCAGCTTGAATATGTCATAGCTAAAAAGTGTGTGAAAGACAAGAATCAATTAATCAAGCATTTATTAAGCACCTACTATGTGCTTAATAGGCATTATACTAGGTTCTGCAGGTACATTTTTTTTTTAAATGAAACCACCTCTACTTTTCTCAGAATGTACATTCTATCCAAGGAGACAAAATACACACATATAAGTATATACAGAATAAATGTAAAATATAGACAAGGTACTTATGGAAGGAAAATATTGGAAGCAATCAAGTGATACTTGAGCTGCTTTTGTGAAGAGAATACTTTGAAGAATATGAGGGATTCTGTGAGACAGATGTGAGGTGAAAGTTAAGTGCATTCCATAACTGGAGGAAGGTCAGCATAAAGGTAGATGGAATGCCATGTGTGAAGAACAGAGAGAGAGAGAGAGAGAGAGAGAGAGAGAGAGAGAGAGAGAGAGA
>JAJPUD010009335.1:12485-40637 GCA_023553655.1 Myrmecobius fasciatus | reverse complement strand
AGAGAGAGAGAGAGAGAGAGAGAGAGAGAGAGAGAGAGAGAGAGAGAGAGAGAGAGAGAGAAAGAGAAGGCCAATTTGGTCAGTTTTAGGACTGAGGGAAGGGGATCAGGTATAGAAGCTGAAAAGAAAGAACTAAGGTCTCTCCTAGCTCCAAGTCCAAAGTTCCTTCCAACATACTAGAGGTTCTTCAGCTTCTTTATGCCACAGATTTCTTTGTTAGTGTGGTGAAGTCTTTGGACTTCTCAAAATAGAGTTATTGTAGCCTCCATTCACAAGTGAAGGAAATGCTAAATTTTGGTTAAAGGCTGGTACAAATAAAGATGTCCATTTCCCCCCCTCCAAGTCCACAGACTCTTGAAATGCATCCATATACTCCAGAGGATTTCAGGTTAAGAACCCCTAGGCTATATATCCAGTTGTAAATATTCTTTTTTTGTTGTTGTTGTTGAGGCAATTGGGATTAAGTGATTTGCCCAGCTAGGATGTGTTAAGTGTCTGAGACCAGATTTGAACTCAGGTCTTCCTGATTTCAGGGTTGGTGCTCTATCCACTGCACCACCTAGCTGCCTCCAGTTGTAAATATTCACTTCAGAATTTCAAGAATCTAATATTTCATTAATTTAGATTGTGATCTCTCCATGCTTGTGTAAACTATTTTCGTAAGTTGTTCTGGCTAAAGAAATTAATAAGCTGATGGCCAATATTCTGGTAATGACCCTCTCTAAACTTAGCTAAATACCCTTTGATCCAGCAGTATCTCTACTGGATCTGTATCCCAAACAGATAATAAAAGAGGAAAAAGGACCCCATATGTATAAAAATGTTTGTGGCAGCCCTTTGTGTAGTGGGAAGGAACTGGAAACTAAGTGGATACCCCTCAGTAGGGGAATGGCTGAATAAGTTATGGTATATGAATGTAATGAAATATTATTGTCCTATAAGAAATGATTACCAGGTCCAAAGAAGAACTGGAATTCCTAATTGAACACCAAGTAGATAATTTTGATTATATTAAGTTAAAAAGTTTTTGTACAAACAAAATTAATGCAGACAAGATTAGAAGGGAAGCAATAAATTAGGAAAACATTTTTGCATTTAGGGGTTCTGATAAAGGCTTCATTTCTAAAATAAATAGAGAACTGACTCAAATTTATAAGAATTCAAGCCATTCTCCAACTGATAAATGATCAAAGGACATGAACAGACAATTTTCAGATGAAGAAATTAAAACCATTTCTAATTATATGAAAAGCTGCTCTAAATCACTACTGATCAGAGAAAAGCAATTAAGACAACTCTGAGATACCACTACACAATTCTGAGATTGGTTAAGATGACAGGAAAAGATAATGATGAATACTGAAGGGGATGTGGGAAACCTGGGAAACTAATACATTGTTGGTGGAATTGTGAATGGATCCAACCATTCTGGAACTGTGTTCAAAAAGTTATCAAACTGTGTATTACCTTTGACCCAGCAGTGTTTCTATTGGGCCGATATCCCAAAGAGATCATAAAGGAGGGAAAGGGACCCACATATGCAAGAATATTTGTGGCAGCCCTTTTTGTAGTGGCAAGAAACTGGAAACTGAAGGAATGCCCAACAATTAGAGAATGGCTGAATAAATTATGGTATATGAATGTCATGGAATATTATTGTTCTGTAAGAAATGATCAGCGGGATGATTTCAGAGAGGCTTGGAGAGACTTGCATGAACTGGTGCTGAGTGAAACGAGCAGAACCAGGAGATCATTTTACACAGCAACATCAATATTATATGAAAATCAATTCTGATGAATGTGGCTCTTTCCAACAATGAGATGACTGATGCCAGTTCCAATGATCTTGTAAAGAAGAAAGCCATATACACCCAGAGAGAGGACTGTGGGAACTGAGGGTGGATCACAACATAACATTCTCACTTTTTTTTGTTGTTCACTTGCATTTTGTTTTCTCACTCATTTTCTTTCCTTTTTGATCTGATTTTTCTTGTGCAGCAAGAGAACTGTATAAATGTTTACACATATTGGATTTAACATATATTTTAACATGTATAACATCTATTGGATTTATTGCCATTTAAGGGAGGGGGTGGAAGGAAGGAGGGGAAAATCTGAACCACAAGGCTATGCAAGGGTCAATGTTGAAAAATTATCCATACATATGTTTTGAAAATAAAAAGCATAAAAAAAAAAAACAACTCACTCAAACACACACCAAAAACCAAAACAAAAAAAGAAACGATCACCAGAATGATTTCAGAGAGGCCTGGAAAGGCTTACATTAACTGATGCTGAGTGAACTAGGCAGAACCAGAACACTGTGCACACTAACAGCAAGATTATGTAATGATTAACTATGATACTTCTCAGTAATACGTTGATCCAAGACAATTACAACAGATATGGGATAAAACATCCTGTCTGTATCCAGAGAACTAGAGACTTAATGCATATCAAAACATACTATTTTCACCTTTTTTTTGTTCATTTGCTTTTTTTTTCTCTCATGGTTTTTCCTTTTTGTTCAGATTTTTCTTTAATAACATGACTAATATGAAAATGTTAAAAATGAATTGTACATGTATAACATATTAGATCATTTGCTGTATTGGGGAGTATAGACATAAGGCAGAGAGGAAGAAAAAAATTTGGAACTCATGATCTTACAAAAATAAATGGTGAGGGGAGGCAGAGCCAAGATGGCAGAGTATAGGCAGGAACTTAACCAACCTCATTCTCAAACCACTACAAATTTCTTTATATAATGACTCTAAACAAATTTTAAAGCATCAGAATTACCCCCCCCCCAAAATAGAGTAGAACATCTGCCTAAGACAACTTAGAGGAACAGCAGGAAAGATCTGTGGCACCAGGGTAGGAGTCCAGCGCACAATCCCAGCACAGGCCCACTACCAGCACCAGCAAAGCAGGACTCTGTTGCTTAAACACATTAAATTTTACAGCTACAATGGGGCGGGATACTCTGAACAGTTCCAGGGAAGAAAAGAGGGTTTATGGTCAGGTCCTTATACAGATTTCTGAAAACAGCTATACAAAATCCTTGAAGCTTGGAACAATGCATCCTCCACCCTAGAAACCAAAAAGCCAAGTAATACACTAGGAAAACAAGCAGACAACAGAAAAAGTTTCTAACCAAAGTTACTATGGTGACAAGGAACACACACTCAGAAGAAGATAACAAATTATCCAAAGCTTCCACAAAAAAAGAAAAATTAGGTTCAGGTCATGGAAGAGCTCCACAGGGATTTTGAAAATCAAGAATCCTCAAGATAAAAGGAAAAATTAGGAAAAGAATTGAGAGTGGTACAAAAGAAAATACAAAAAGACGACAAGAAAAATGCCTTAAAAATCAAAATTAGCCACATGGGAAAGGAGATGCAAAAGCTTACTGAGGAAAATAATTCCTTATAAAGTAGAAATGAGCAAATAAAAGCTAATAACTATGAGAAATCAAAATACAATAAAGCAAAACAAAAAAAAAAAAGAAAGAAAGAAAGAAAAAATACCCCAAAAATGTGAAATATTCCACTGCAAAAATAACTGATCTAGAAAACAGATCCAGGAGAGATAATTTTAAAATTATTGGTCTACCTGAAAGTCATGTTAAAAAAAAAAAAAGAGCCTAGATATCATCTTTCAAGAAATTATCAAGGAAAACTATCCTGATGTTCTAGAACCAAAGGGTAAAACAGAAGTTGAAAGAATCCACCAATCACCTTCTCAAAGAGAACCCAAAATGAAAACTCTCAGAAATATTATAGCCAAATGCTGAAACTCCCAGGTCAAGGAGAAAATATTGCAAGCATCCAGAAATTTAAGAGTCATAGTCAGAATAACATAAGATTTAGCAGCTTCTTCATTAAAGGATTGGAGGGCTTAGAATATCATATTCTGGAGAGCAATGGAAGTAGGATTAAAACCCAAAATCACCCACTCAGAAAAACTGAGTATAATCCTTCAAGGGAAAGCATGGATATTTAATGAAATAGCAGATTTTCAAGCATTTATGATGAAAAGACCAGAGCTAAATGGAAAATCTGATTTTCAAATACAGAACCCAGGAAAAGCATAAGGAAGTAATCAGGAAAGTGTTATCATAAGGGACTTAATAAGGTTTATCTGTTTACATTCCTACATGGGAGGATGATAAACTTGTAACTCATTAGAATTTTATCATTATTATGGCAGTCTGAAGAAGTATGTATTGACAGAATGCACAGGTGTTAAGTTGTATATGAAGATAATCCTTTTTAAAAAAATGATGAAATTAAGGGACAGCTAGGTGGCGCAGTAGATAGAGCACCAGCCCTGAATTCAGGAAGACCTGAGTTCAAATCTGAACTCAGACACTTAATACTTCCTAGCTGTGTGACCATGGGCAAGTCACTTAACCCCAATTGCCTCAGCAAAAAAAAAAAAAAAAAAAATTAAATTAAAAAGTAAAATGATGAAATCAAGAGGTGAGAGAGGAATGTACTAGGAGAAAGGGAAAAGGAGAAGTGGAATGATGCAAATTATCTGCCATTAAAAAGAGAGGCAAAAAAACCCTTTTATAGTAGAGGGAAAGAAGGTAAAGCGAGATAAGTCAGTGAATTTTACTCTCATCAGAACTGGCTGAAAGAGGAAATAACATACACACTCAATGTGGTGTAGAAATCTATCTTACTCTACAAGAAAATAAGAAGGGAATGGAGTACAGGAAGCAGGGAAGGGAGTGGTCAGTAGCAAAACTCTTTTGAGGAGGGACAAGGTGAAAGGAGAGAGAATAAAATGGGGGAAATACAATTGACAATAGTAATTGTAAAATCAAATTTATGGAAAATAAGAGCTATCGTCCAATTGATAAATGATCAAAAGATAATATCTATACCCAAGGTACTATAAATTCATGCATATCCTTTGATCTAACAATACCACTACTAGGCATAAATAGCAAAAGAGTTTAAAAAAAAAAAAGGAAAATGACCTATATGTACAAAAAATATTTATAGTAGTTCTCTTCTCAGGGCAAAAAATTGGAGATTGAGAGGATGCCCATCAATTGGGGGATGGCTGAATAAATTGTGATGGAATATGGGAAATGATAAGCAGAAAAAAACCTGGAAATTCCTTCATCAACTCAAGCAAAGTGAAATGTACTGTATACAAAGTAATAGCAATATTTTGGGATTATCAGCTGTAAATGACTTTGCAGATCTCAGCAGTATAATTATCTACCACTACTTTGCAAGCCTTATGATGAAAAATCCTATCCATACTCAGAGAAGGAACTGATTGTGTCTGAATAAAGATTGAAACATACTTTCTCTCTCTCTTTTTTAACTTTATTTTTCTTGAGGTTTTTTTTTTTTTTTTTTTAAATTAGGCTAGGAGATCTCTGTTTTCTTTCACAACATGACTTTTAAGAAAATGTTTTGTATACTGTCACATGTAATTTCTTAATGAGAACTGGAGATAGGGACAAGGGAGAGAATCTGGTTCTGAAAAACATGTAAAGGGGCAGCTAGGTGGCGCAGTGGATAGAGCACCAGCCCTGAAGTCAGGAGGACCCGAGTTCAAATCTAGACTCAGACACTTAACATTCCCTAGCTGTGTGACCCTGGGCAAGTCACTTAACCTCAATTGCCTCAGCCAAAAAAAAAAAAGAAAGAAAAGAAAAAAAAACATGTAAAAAATAGTTTTAAATGTAACTGGGGAAAAATGTTAAAAAAAAATTAAGAAAGGGAGTCATTGAAACATTTTAAAGAATTCATCAAAGAAAATAGAAATTCAGGAGGAAATACAGAAGTTCAGAAGGAAACACAGATAAGCAGTAAAGCTTTGAAAGTGATATTTGAATTCATTATGTACTTTTTTTTCTCCCAAAGTAATATTTATGTAATAGTAATTTGTGGTTTCACAAATATACTTCATAACTTTATATATGAAATTATTCATTTTTCTTTTTTGTTAGGTCTAGAATAAAAATGTAAAACAAATTAACAAAATGAATGTTGAAAGCTATCTTTACATATAATTGTAAAAATAAAATAAACTTAGCTAAACTGGCCCCATGATGGCAGGCATACAATTCAATAAGTACTTAAGAGCTCACTATGTGCCTAGTATTATGCTAGATACTCAGGTTGACAATAATACAAGGGAATAATGTAGAAACAAGATACAGACAGGAAAAATTAAAGATGATTCCAGGGGAATGACACCAGCATTAAGGGGATCATGAAAAGTTGTCCTCTGCTCTCTCTTCCACAATTCAACAAGCCTCTTATGTTAAATATCTTAAGCCACATATCCAAACCTGTCAAGTCTTATCAACTCTACCCCCATAACAGCTCTCAGTCTCTTCTTTTTCTGTTTATATAAAACACACTTTCATAATTTTTAATCATCTCTTACCCATACTATCCCAACAGCTTTCTCATCTGACTCCTGCTTTCAGTTTTTCCTCTCTCCATTCTGTCCTCTGCATAGTTTTATCAAAATAACCTTTATGAAGCATAGATCATTTTATTTCACTGCTCAAAATATGTCAGAGGCTGCCTATTGCCTCTAGGGACAAGCTCCTTAACTTCGCATGTAAAGCCCTTCATAATCTGTATCCAACTTAACTTTCCAAGCATAATTTCTCCTTTTCCTTCTTTTTATGTTCCACTAAAATGAGCCTACTTGATTTTCTCCAAACTTGGCCTTCCATCTCCTGTCAAGGCTTTTAACTCTCCCCTGTGCCCAGGATGCATGCTCTCCTGGTCTCTAGTTCTATGACCCTTAGCTTCCCTCAAGGCTCAGCTCATAGGTTGTTTCATACTAGAAGCTTTTCTGGCTCCTCTCAGTTGTTACTGTTCCCTCCCTTCCATTTCTCCAAAAATGAACACATATGTTAGGGGTTCTTAGTCTGTGTCTTGGAATTCTGTAGCAGTCTGATGAAGTTCTTCTCAGAAAAGCATTTTTCAATGCAGATAACACAAAGGATCAAATGAGAAACTAGTGATATCAACAAGTTATCAACTATTAGAAAACCAAGTTCACTGACCCCATGTCGAGTCCCTGATATATTTAAATTATTTTAAATATTTATTTAATCCCTGATATATTAGATATTTAAATATCCAAGATATTTAAATATAAATACAAATCTGTTCACCTACTACTTCTTCCCAATAGAATGCAAGCTCTTTGAAAGCAGGGACTCTTTTATTTTATCTTTTTATCTCCGGTACCTTGCCTTGCATATGCAGAAACTTTCAAAATGTTTGTTGCAGTTAGATGGCACAGTGGACAGAGTAGTAACCCTGGGATTAGGAGGATCTGAGTTCAAATTTGGGCACATACTTAACACTTTGTAGCTGTGTGATCCTGGGAAAGTCACTTAACCCCAAATGCCTCAGCAAAAAAAAAAGTTTATTGGTTTGCGTTTCCTAGGATTCTATTTTTGCCTCTCTTATTGCTCCTTCTCAATTAGAAAATTACAGGATCTAGAGATTTTAAAGACTGTAAAGTACAAAATGCTCATTTTTTTATTTCTCTTTTATCAATACCAAGTGACTTGATATAACTATCAACTCTATGAAGATGACTCCAAAATATGAATATATAGCCCTGACACTTTTCTCTGGCTAAAGGTTTGTATATTCAACATCCAGCTGGGTTTCATTCTCCTAGACTTTGACTTCATAAGCACAGCAAACATTGTCATTTTTGTCTTCACTTAGCACCAACAAAATATCAACTTTGAATAACCAGTTTTGTGTGAATAACTACATTTTCAATTGTAAGAGCTATTATCCCTAATAAATATATAAATAAATATACAAATAAAATATAAGCTCAATAGAAACTGGGACTGCATTCAGAGGGGCGTTTTTGTCATATTTTGGGGGATGCAATAGAAAAAATACTTGATTGACAGCAAAAGTTCATAAACTGTGGATCATGACCCTATCTGGGGTCGCATTACTGAATGTGGGAGTCATGAATAATGTGACAACAATAAAAGGCTTCTGAATGAAATGACAAAAATTAATTCAAAATCAAATGCACAATGAATCTGAAGTGAATCTAACAGCGCTTGCCTGAATTGGATAGTGCGACTTCACTGAAGCCTTGGTATCTGAGTACACAACTGCAAATGCATGAATACTGCCAGAAATGCCTTGGCTCAAATTCAAGATACAGTCAGGTAAAAATTTCTCTGATAAAGTGGAAAAAGTTTAAGACTTGATTTGGGTAAGTACTTTGGTTGGAATCCCAGATCTATTACTTTTAATCTCATCTGTAAAATTAAGTTAGATTAGATAACATTTAAGGTCCCTTCCAATAATAAACATTCTTTTGATACCATGTTCTCAGTCAATAGACACAAAATATACAACTACTATTAAGGGGAGAGGGATGGGAATCTGAAAATTTTTTATATTAGAAATGTGCCCTCATATTTGGGGGGAGGAAAAAAGAATCTTTCTTAACTCTCCCCCTCCTTTTGTAAACTTAATAAGCATAATTCACACCTTATTTTCTCAGCACTTGCCTTTAGTCTTTTCACAAATACAGTACAGAGGCCTAGTTTTCCAAGTGACTAACCTTTAATTCCATCAAGTTAAGCAACTCTATGCATCCTTTAGCATCTGCCAATCCCAGGAGAGCCTGGCCAACAACTGGAATAGGGCACCTGGGGAAAGAGGAAATACCAACCTTAAATCACAATTAGAAAGGATAAATCAAGTATAAGCATGAAAGGTAGAACAGAAAATGGTGCAGGGTGTTCCATTTAAACAAAAAGCCAAAGTTGGATCACTGTCTATAATTCAGCTCTCAAGGAAAGGGTCTATTTCTCTTAACAAGAAGCAAAGGAAGAAAGTCACTTGTAAAGAAGGCAAGAAATTTGAGAATAAAACCTATCTTAGGTGCCATCTAGTGAACAAGGTTGGAATCTGCAGAATAGAGAAAGGCAAAAATCCTAGCTAGATTATCCCTTCACATTCACCATACCTCTAAATGTTCACAGGAATTCCTTGCCTTGTGGAACTCGAATTGTACTGTACAACAAGCATTTATTAAACACTTACAGTGTGTCAGGCATTGTGCTAGAAAAGCAAAAATAAGTCTCTGACCTCAAGGACCTCAATGGGGAAGACAATATACAAATAACCATTTATATGAGAGACATACATATGTATAGGGTAAACTACAGGTAATCTTAGAGAGAAGGCATTAACATTAAGAGGAAATTAGGAAAAGTTTTTCCCAGAAAACAGGATTTAAGGGGAGACTTGGAGAAAGTAAGGGCATCCAGGAAGTAGACATGAAAAGGGAGAACATTATAGACATCAGGGAACAGCCAGTGAAAATGCTTGGAGTCAGAAGATGGAGTGTCTCTAAGTTACAGCAAGTGTATTACTGTATCAATAAATATGTGGAGGAGAGTAAGGTATATAAAGATTGGAAATTTAGGAAGGGAATATGTAATAACGGGCTTTAAAAGCCCAAAAGACAATTTTATTTTTGTTTCTACTGGTAACTAAGAAGTTGTGGTGATTGATGTGGAGAGTCTTGGGAGGTAGGAGAATCATATCTGTGATTTGGGAGGATCACTTTGATAGCTGAGTGAAGGAAGGCATGGAGTGGGGAAGCATTAGAGGCAGGAAGACCAACCAAAAGGCTACTATGATAATCATAAAATGATGAGGGCCTGTACCATGTAACATTTATCAAATGCTTACTCTCTGCCAAGCATTGTGCTAAGCAGTGAGGATAACAAAGAAGGGCAAAAGGCAGTCCCTGTTCTCAAGTTATTATCTAATTAGGGAGACAACTTGCAAATAACTATATACAAACAAGATATAGACAGGATAAACTGAAGATAATCAAAAGAAAGAAAGCAGTAACATTAATGGGGGACAAGGAAAGACTTCCTGAAGGGATTTTAGCTAAGACTTGAAGGAAGTCAGGAAAGGCAGGTGAGATGAGAAAAAAGAGTGTGCTACTAGACATGGGGAAGTCAGTGAAAATGGAGAACACATTAAAAAATATATAGATTGTACCAGTGTGGTAGCAGTGGCAAAAGTAGGAAGTGACATGTGAGGGATGTTTCCAAGTTAGAATTTATAAGACTTCACAACAGACTGGTAAATTAGGGTGAGAGAGCTAGAAGTCAAGCCTGAGTGACTGGGAGGACTGTGGTGCCCTCACCTGTAACAGAAAATTTAGGAAAAGGGAAGGATTTTGGAGGAAAGATAAGTTCAGATTGAGATATGGACATTAAGATGTCCAACAAGTAGCTGAAGATAAGATTGGAGGGCAGGTAAGAAGTTAGAGTTGTATGGCTCCTGATGTTCCCCAAAACAAAATTCTTTCCAATTTTATGTACCATTTCATATCCAGAATAGCATCACAGTCTTTCCTCTGGACTTCAGTAAGGGGATTTTCAGAGGCATCCTTATTGAAACTATACAGGTAAAGACGACCCAGACGGACATAAGGATCCATACCTTCATCTATGCTCGATGCACACTATAAAAGACAGAAAATAACTTTTATTTATCTTTAATATGTGACATAAACAGAACTGGGGGAGGAGGGAAGAGAGGGGAAGTCAAAAGAGAAAGGAAGTAATAGAATTTTCCAGGATCTTAAAATTGATAAAAAGTAGAAAATAAAGAAAAGAAGCCAATATTCTATACCTTAACAACTGTGCCATATAACCTACCTCTCAAGGCAAGGAATTTTTGCTTCTTAAGCATGCAATTAGAAGCATAAGAATTTCCATACTGGGTTAGACCTATGTCCCAGCCAACCCAGAATTCAGTCTGCCAGTCATCAAAAAAAAAAAAAAAATCCTATTTGTTACATTGTTTTTAATTCCTTTTTATTTGGGGAATGGGGTAAAGAATGGAAAAAATGCTTAAAACAATGTAGTGTTTTTTCTACCACATTGAAATTTCCAAAATGCCATGAGAATTAACCAAAATAAGATGAAAAAGAACAAAGGACATTTAGCCTACAGAAGACTCAAGTGGAACATCAAATTACTTGTTTTTAATTTTCATCTTGAATGTAATATTAAAAAAAGAATTCTAAAAGAGTATGATTGTTCTTTACTTCAATCTCAAAAGCTTAGTCACATAGATCTAAAAGCTTCCCTTCAAATTAAACTACCATTCACGAACTTATTCAGACTATTTTATGTTCTCTACATTCTAATCTTTCATATTATATTTAGATAAATTATAAAATTTTGGAAACTTTGCTACTTTGGATTTTCAAGATATGACCTTGCATTTTTGATGCAGGTGGCATGGTGGGATAGGCATATGTCTTGAAATGAGGGTAGGCCTGAGTTCAAATCTTGCTTCAGAGACTTACTAGCTTGTGTGATACTGGCTAAATCACTCAATCTCTGCTTGCCTCAGTTTCCTTACTTGTAAAGTGGGCATAATATCACATCTCAGGGTTGTGGAGAGAAATCAAAGGAGGTAATATATGCAAACCTATATAAATGTTAACTTATTGTTAACAAATTTACTTATATCCTCTCCATTCCCTTTATGATTTAATAGAACTCAGCTTCTTGGCCCTCATCCCTACATGCTCATAAAGACTAAAGCTTCTCTGCTTTCAAACTGCTGCCCACAATTTTGTAATCACTTCAGCTTTCCTGCTCTGAGACTAGAATTTCTTTTCTCACAGAAATAATTATACAGAGTAAAAAACTCTGGGCTGCTATCCTCTACTTAGGCATCAGTCTTGGACCCCTGGGAGGCGGAAGCCAGGAGGGTTCGTAGAGCACCAAGGTGTCGGGTGGGAGGCGGACCACCTCCCCAGAGCTCTGAGCCAGCAGACCGCCTACCTTGCCCCCCTGCTTCCCCGGCTTATTAGTTTTAGCCTTCGCCTCTGGGAAGGTGGACTTCTGGGCTTCGGACTCCGATATCTGCAGCTGGTAGGTGCCGCAGGCCAGCAGGTTACTCATGGCCTTCAGTGGGCACCATTCCACCGTGTCCGGGCTGTACTCCGTGTCAATCACCTGAACCGTCTCGACTGGTGACAACTGCTCCCGGCGATGAACCGGGAAGTAGGTTTTCTGGGCATCCAACTCCTGAAAGTCCATTCTGTGGCCTGAAGACCAAGAGGGAATGCTGGGTCAGAGGGGAGGGCCCGCCAACCAACATCATAGGCCAGAGGAGGGCACTTGGGGAAAGAAAGGCTACAACATGAATGGGCGGGGTAGAGCTAAGAGGGGCGGAGCTAGACGAATAAGGAGCGGGACAGAGCTTGGAAGGGTGGGACTAGACCCGTAAAGGCGGCCTTGAGACCGGAGGGGATGGGACCAGAGGGCACAGAACTAGAACCAAAAAGGTGGGGCAGGATCAGGGGACGATACTCAAACACTGTCTCAGGGGTCAGAAAGGTGGATCGGTGGGGGGCCACTTACAGAACGCGAAAAGATCTTAGTTCGCAGGTACTCAGCCCCTCCTCCAACATCAACCCTACGTTGTAGACTCACTACCGTCTCCACGCAGGCCTTCTAGTTTCTTCAATGACTACTTCCGGGGCGCAGGAAGCAGGGACTTCCTTGATCGGGGGCGTCCGATCTGATTCTGCGCGTCCCTAGCCCTAGAATTAATATACCGGGGGGTTCAAACCTGGAGCGGGCCTGCGTGTGCGTTTGGGCGGTGCGTACGCACATACGTTTGTACGTGCTCAGCGTTGTCTGGGGGGATTATTCGAAGGGGTGGAGGCGGTACTTGGGGCAAACCGTTATCCCGGAGTCCTAGGAACTTGCGTTAGACACGTGGTTAGAGCTGGGTATTTCCGAGAGGCGGCGGGAGGGGTTACAGAAGATTTGGGGACTGCGGGCATCAAGGAGAGCCTGGTGGAGGGGAAAGGGGGCCTTCGTCCTCTGAGGGCTCGTCCTTAGGGCCCATGCTTTCTCTGCCAGTGTTGTGGCCGATTCCAAGTCAGCAGACCCTTCTTGTGGAGCTGGACCTCCAGGCAGCTGGTGGGTGGTACGGCATCAAAATATTATTGCTAAAATAGCTAACATTAATAGGATAAATTCACAACCTTGAACACATTCCTGGGGACAAGAAGAACCCTGAGATGGGGACTTTGTCAAGCTCAGAGACAGGACTGGAGGCTGGGGAAAGTGGGTTCCTCTTCTGACAGTACCTCTGGGGCCTTGCTTTTCCCATCTACAATGTGGGGGTCTCAGGGTCTTTGTGATTAAATGAGCCATGTTTTGGATTCAGACCCTTAGGCCTCCACTATTTTTTACACTAAAGAGTCATTCCAACCACGGGATCTAGGGTTTCACATCATGACTCAAAATACTTTTGTCCAGAATGACTATATCTCCCATACATCATCAGGAATCACCATCAGGAGTTGCTCTTTTAAAAGATGACGATGGATGGCATGTGCCAGGGTTACAGTTATATCCTAAAATAACCCAACAAAGATCTCTGCCCTGTACATAAACAAGGAGGAAGATGAGGATGCCAAGGAAGGGCCATTATAATGAGGTATTAAAATCAGAAGGAAAAATTAGACCTTGCAATTTGAATGCTAGGTTCAAGACCATGTTAGTCCAGGATAGTATCAAGCATAATTTTGCAGAGCCCCAAGCTCAGACAGGATGTCATAGGAAATAGTGTGGGAGTATACAGACCTAAGCTTCCCTTCCACATGAGGAACCATAATTACTAGACTTGCCAAACCTGTTTGTCTTTCTCTCCTAATCCTGCACATTATTCAACAAGTAGGCCTCAGTGACTGGACATTCTTTCATCTGAGTTGGTTTGTCCCCTTTCCTAGCTGTACCCTCCCTAGGGCCTGTACTGATCTTTGCCTGATACATCCAGGCACTCCTATCAAACAGCCATGCCTCACAGAGGCAACTCCTGTTGGAGACTGGGTCTTATTCTTACCACCTGCATAACTATGAAGCTTGAACCTGATTGAACTTAACACCTTCCTGGGCAGTTACACAAATCTCTAAACAGTGCCTATCAAGAGCTGCCTGGCCTACAAGCTGTCTGAGCTCTCCTTTGCTTCTGCAGAAAACACAGAAAAGAAACATTGCCATGAGGGGCAGCTAGGTGGTGCAGTGGATAGAGCACAAGACCTGAGTTCAAATCTAACCTCAGACATTTAACCTGTCCTAGCTGTGTGACCTTGGGCAAGTCATTAACCCCAATTGCCTCAGCCAAAAAAAAAAACAAACCAAAACATTGCCATGAGGCACACAGCTGCGGGGCTCCATTGTGGGATGGCCAGGGCCCAGCCTTGGTTACTGCCCACCAAGTCCTCTTAGGGAGCTAGGCCTCAGAAACTATGAAGTTAATGGGGACTAGTTTTGCAAAAATAAAGAGCCAAAGAGCCCCATCATGGAACAATCTTTGCTTTTCTTCTAGTACTTAACAACCCCTTGATTGCAGCAAGCACTTAATTATTTGTAAAATTCATTATTGAAAAATAGGCTGCCAGTCCCACAAATTTTCTATACCTCTTCATGAACAGGGACACAAAACAGCAATCATCATTATTTTGATGTAAAAGATGGTGGTCTTTTACATGCACCTCAGTCTCTAAAGTAGTAATCTAAAATAGCTTTGGTCAAATGTGTCCTGTGCCCTTGAATGAGGAAATGGCTCACGTACAGCAAGTATCTAAACTGAACCCTTTTTTTTCCCCAAAGGAATTAAAAAAAAAAAAAAAAAACTTGTACATTCCACATTTTAATGACCTAAAAATATAGTCTGGTTAGCACTTTTCTGGCTATAAAGATCAAAGTTTGGCCTATAGGAAAGGGAAATGGTTTGGATTTTACATTGAAACAGGTTTAATTCTAAACTTCTAAATCTTTTCATTCATCTCAATTGCAGATCTCTGTAAAGGTAGGGGGAAAGGGTTCCCCAGTGTATAAATGGAAAATATGTGCTCAAGATGACAGAAGGCTTGATTTTAAAAGATTGTATTTTCCTTGATATCCAACCCAGCACTTTTTCCCAGAGAATAAATAAGGGAAATAGCAATACTATTTTGGCTCTAGCTGGGGCAGATAATTTTCAGTAACATAGGAAAAGAGCTTGGTTGGTAATGAATACTGTGTAGCCCCCACTGATGTCACTGTTATGTAACTCTGGCTTCCTACTTTTATGCCAGGAAATTTGTATAAAGAAAAAAAAAGTAAACTATCCTTATTCTGTTTCTTTCCAAATACCCTGAAAGATATCTTACAGCTTAATACAGCTGCTTAACAATTATACCTATTTTCTTTAAATCAGAAATTTTGTGTACATCATTTGTTCCTCCCAGATTTTTACAAAAGATCTTGTACAAAAATTTGTACAAGAGTTAGTACAGGGAATAAATCGAAAAATCTGGCAGCACAGACAAATATCAGAAACACCAAAGGAATGTTAGGGAATGTGTTTATGACCTCTTGTAGTAAACTTGTAGAATCAAGCTATTTCTAGATTAAAAGCAGAACCTCAAATATTTCCAAAAATAATATACCTACCAGATTTCTTTTAGCCACTAAGATCTGTTAAATATTCAATAACAATGTTGAGTCTAATGATCTTTCTTTTGTTGGATACTCTCCCAAGTAGTCACAGAAACCACCCTGTATATCATTTAACCCCTAAACAAGCTAAGCTATCTCCATTAGGCCAAATATCATGTTCACTATAGTTTATTTCTATACTCCCATGATCAGAGGATTAAGTCTTGAGTCACAAAAGTAGATTAGCAATGCTAACATTTAACATGACCTAAGATTTGAAGATAATTCTAAAATGCTAATATAGCCTGTTTACATGCTATGAGCATCTGCCCCCAAAAGTATAAATATATCCACCCAAATGACTGTCACCTAAGGTCTTGGTCCACTCTAAGGTGATCTGGTCTATCCTGGATCCCTGTTTCTGGTCCCATTTAATTCAATGACCCACATGAATCCAATTCAAATCAATGATAATAGAACTTCACTGAGGAACAGGCTAAATATCTTGCTTTCAGCTAATACCAGAGGCTACATTCCCTAAACTTGGTTAGACCAATCTGAGCTCTGCTAGTGACTGCAAAACCCACCTATGCTTCAACTCTGCTACAGATCACCTAGACATACCCACTACTTAATCTTAGCCAAGTTATCTATCCTTTGCAGAACACAATGGATGATCTCATCACCACCTACCTCAACAATGGCTGAGCTGCCCCCCTCCTTACATGATCTGTCTCAAGTGAGGAAATTCTGTACCTCATTCCCAGAATATATACTTTAACAACTCACCTTCACAATTAGTATACAGTATAAGCTAACAGAAAATGTAAAAAAGGTTTTCACTGAAACGGCTGCTACCAAAGTACAATTCTGTTACTTCCTGTCATAACAGAGTTTAATATTGACATTTGGAAAGATGCTTGTAGTAATGAATTTCAACTTATTAAATAATCATAGAAATGTAGAGGGCCTTGGAGACCTTCTAGTCCAATCCATTTTAATGGATAAGGAAAGTGAGACCCAAGTCACAAATGGCCCAGCAGAAACTCAAAACACAAGTGCTCTGATGTCAAGTCCATCAAAATGATTTCTAATACATTTTAAAAAAGAACTTTTCTTCACTGCTGTCCCATGTTTCACTCCATTATAGCACTGCTGGTTCTACATTGACACTAGAAACCAGGCCCAAGACATTAAAGCAAGATTATCCTACCAAAGATGGAATCCCAAACCAAAAAACAAATCAGAAATTAAGAATATCTATTTCACTGCTATAGTGTCTAACATCCAGGAACTCAGAGGCGATTAGGCATTTCACAAACAGGAAAAGGTATGAGGGGATACTTAAGCAACAAGATGAAGTCCAAGAGGCAAGAGACCTAGAGATAACTCTCTACCAGTGAGAAATGAAGGCACAAAAAGGCTGTGGAAAGCAAACAGCACTGGTCACTAACCAGGGACTGGTTGTTTATTTAAATTCAACTTTATCAAAGATTTCCTACAAGGCTTATAAAGGAGAGGTTAGATATCCCAGGAAGTAGGAGTATAATGTAAAGAGACTTGAGCTTATTGCCAAATCTAAACATAGTCCTATTTACAGATACCATAGTATCCCTATGGACCACACTGCACTACACTGGGTAAGACTACTGAACTGAAGAGAGGGAAAATGACTTTGATGCTGCTGCTTCCATCCCCGTTACCAACCCACTCCCAACACTCAACTCTTCAGTCCATCTTGGTATTTATAGTAAGGCAATTATTTACATATTCTTCCCATCACACAAACCACCTAAAGTCCAGGTAGAGACCATGTATACACCTAGAACAGAGAGTATCCTAAATGAATACTGGAAGAGATTTCAGCAGCCTTTCCTTGACATTAGCTAAGATTTCCTCAGGATATTACTTAAAGCTATATTCTAAGCTTAAAATTGAGAGGGATGCAAATGAACACTCAGCAAGGGGCACCACTGAAAAGGAAATTCAGAATGCTTTCCTACTCCAACTTAATGCTGCCATGCCTGAGTCAGTCACTTCATCAGGTCCCACTACCTCAAAGAAATGCAATTTTGGCCCTTAACAAATAGTTTGAGGAACAACAGGCTACACTTTCTGCAACCACAAAAAAACAGGGTCCTTCAGCAAGATTGAGGGATAAGTATGTGGCCTGAATATTCAATAGTAGACAACATGTAATTATATTCCACTTCTGTTTCATTGTCTCTATTTAGTTCAAAAAATACAAATCTCAGAAGGACCACCCCAATGCAAAGGGGAGGGTGGCCACAGGCTGACGAGAACAGCAGAAAACTACAGTCAAGACACCAAATCATTCCAACCCTTTACTTTGCTTTTTTTTTTTTTTTCTTTTCTTTAAATATTACTTCCATGCAGACTGTTCTCCAAAGTAACTGCTGATGCTGGAAGCCCATCCCCCTGACCTTGGCTCAGCTGCTATGGCTTCCAGCTATCTAGGTGATGAGCTTTTGCTACATGACGGTTTTTAGACATGTGGCCCAACAGTTTTTCATTTGAAGATTACAGTAAATGATTCTATTTGTAATTTCTAACCAAAAAAAACTGTACATGAGTTTACAAACATATTAACATATAAATAATGAAAGGCTTCCTGCTTGAAGCCTCCACAGTAGTCTCTGCTTGAGAATAACACTGGAGGGGAAGCTTTGTCCCCCTTACATAGAGCCCTGAAGTGGCTTGGTCTATACAGTGGCTGTTCTATGCAAGCATCATTGGGTTCTTCAGTGCTTCCGGCTTCAATAACCAGTCTGTTATTACTGTGCAAAAACAAGAGTCCACAGATGCCCATGCGAACAGGAATCTGACTGCTGAGATGTCACTGATCAGTCATCGCTCTGGCTCAAGCTCTTGCTGGAAGGTTCGTTTCTTCTCCCGACAGTGTTTCTTGTGAGCAGGCCAGTCCTTTTGCTGGCACTGGGAACCACAGTACCTGGCTACTTGACACCGGCCACAGATGTTGAATTCACGTAACTAGAAAGAACACAGAAAATCCATCATTTCATTCTCAACAAACAGAAATCAGTCATGGAGAACAAAAAAGAAGTTGGCCATCCACCTGTCAGCAAATGAGTACCATGCCCCAAATAAATAGGAGGAAGGAAGGAAAGTGGGAAAGTCAGAAAAAAAAAAATGAGATACACAAAGCACCACCAAAAATAAATTTAAAATAAAGGAAATTAAGGAGAATATTTTAATAGTTAAAGTATAAAATTACAAGAAATACTTGGAGTTAAGAAGTACACATAACAAAGCTCTCACTGCTATAATCCACATACTAATGCACATACCTGCTTTTCAATCATAGTGCATGGGGGATAATGACATTCATAGTATGTGCAGGAATTCTCTTCTTCTTCTACCACATCTCCATTAGCGTTATAATAACGAGTAACATTCAAGACAGGGAACTGTTCTTCAATAGGATCAGTGGGAAGCTGCTGAATTGCCAGCCAGTACAAGCTCTGCTCCCTTAAATACAGAAGCAAAAAATTAAGACATGTACTGATATTTATTCCCAGTTAAAGGGAATAAATGAGTCCATAAAACAAAAGTCACCACAAACTAACAAAAGTTCAATCCAATTATGCCCACCAAGGTATAAAGATCTATGAATCAGTATTATGAGAACTCAGTTTATCAGAAAATACTCTATCAGATGCTTCTATCCCCAAAGTATTGTGAGGAAAACCATTCATGAGACATCAATTTAAAAAACATTCCATATTTAAAGTTGGAACAATGGCCCAAATTGCAAATGTAGAAGTTCTCTTAGTCTTTCCTAGAAGCAACATTTTTCCAAGTCCAGGTTCTCCCAGGGTTCAAATCTAGTTATAGTCTCCATATCTTACTAGTAATTATCTTACATCTCTAAACTTAACGGCAGTAGCCAGAAAGTCTTCTGTTTCTATCTATTTGGCATCTTCTAGATTGCTCAGAAAGCTATCCACTGTAATGATAACTTAGCTACTATAATCACTAAACGGAAGTGACCCAACAAAATAGTTCTCAGCTCAGAAATATGAAATGGTATTAAATATCACTAGAACCATCAAGTATTACCTACTACGTGTAGAAAAATATCCCATAAATTTTATCAGTGTTACTTCTGAAGATACTCCAAGTACTGACAATTTGTGACAAAGTTATGAAAAAATTTTCAGTGGCCACAGATCCTTGCTCAAACAGGAATGTAAATCATTCAAGAATAGAGCTTAGATTAGCAGTGGGAGCTCCCCTGACTTCAGCCCCTAAATCTCACTGATTTCTCATCTGCTTGGTATCTATACCTGGCAAAGAACCAAGTAAGAAAACAAATCATAATTCCCTTAATAGCCAGGCAAGCCATTTAATGCTTTGCTTATGCCTTTCCTCCCAGGGGTTTACACCTAACTCAAGGACAGGGCTCCTTAGAAGTTGTCCTTCAACAGCATGCTCACTTAAGGAATCCTTACTATCAGTGTATACATTTATATTCAAAGTCCAGTGTTCTCATTTCCTAGCTGAGGTCCAAGACTGGAAGAGGTTAAGAGAACATGTCACACTAGATTAAAAGATGATCACTCTGCTAAGTGAAATGAGCAGAAGAACCAGGAAATCACCATACACGGCAACAAGACTATACGATGTTCAATTCTAAAGGACGTGGCTCTCAACAATAAGATGATTCAAACCAGTTCCAACTGTTCAGTGATGAAGAGAGCCATCTACACGCAGAGAGAGGCCTGTGGGACCTCAACACAGCATTTTTACTCTTTCTATTGATGTTTGCTTGCATTTTGTTTTCCTTCTCAGGTTTTTTTTTTTTCCTTGTAGTTCTGATTTTTCTTGTACAGCAAGATAACTACAAATATGTATACATATGTTGGGTTTGTCATATATTTTAAACATAGTTAATATGTATTGAACTACCTGCCATCTAGGGGAGGAGATGGGAGGAAGGAGCGGAAAATTTCCTTAACTATATGATCTTCTGTTGACTTTCCATCTTTCCAATACTACTTTGCCATCCTCAGGCCTGGAACACACTCCTTTCTCAACTCTATCTCGTAGAATTTCTCTCTTCCTTAGAGACAAAGTTTACACACTTACTAAGCAATGCCCTTCCAAACAATTGCTAGTGGTTTCTCCCTTGTCCCAAACCACCTTTAATTTAACTACTTTCTATCTATTCTCTTCACATTTATTCTACATATACATGTATGTGTTATCTCCTTCCATTAAAACATAAGTTTTCCCCCCAATTAATAATGGTCAAAGGATATGAATAGGCAATTTTCAGAATAAATCAAAGATATCAATAATCATATGATAAAAAGTTCCAAATTACTAGTAATTAGAGAAATGCAAATTTTACAACTCTGACTTACTTTATCCTTTAGTATGGCTAAGATTACAAAAAAGGAAAATGACAGGGGCAGCTAGGTGGTGCAGTGGATAAAGCACCGGCCTTGAATTCAGGAAGACCTGAGTTCAAATCTGGTCTAAAACACTTAACACTTCCTAGTTGTGTGACCCTGGGCAAGTCACTTAACCCCAACTGCCTCAGCCAAAAAAAAAAGGAAAATGACAAATGCTAGAAGTGATATGAGAAAACAAGCATATATACCTTTTAACCTAGTAATACCACTACCTGGGTTAAACCCCAAAGAAATCCAAGAAAGAAAAAAAGGAGGCATATATCAAAATAATTGTAATAGTTCTTTATGTGGTGGCAAAAAACTGGAAACAAAAGCTACCTGCTAACTGGGAAATGACTGAACAAGTTATGGTATATTGATGATGTGATGTAATACTACTGTGCTATAAGAAATAATGAAGGGGATCATTTCAGAAAAACCTGGGAAGACTTGTATGAAATGATATAAAACGAAGTGAGCAGAATCATTAAAACAATTTATACAGTTAAAAGAATACTGTAAAGATAATCTATTCTGAAAGATTTAGTAACTGATCAACAGTATGACCTACTATGAAAAGATGCTCCAAATCACTATTGATCAGAGAAATGCAAATGAAGACAACTCTGAGGTACCATTATACACCTGTCAGATTGGCTAAAATGACAGGAAAAGATAACTGTTGGAGGGGATGTGGGAAAACTGGGACACTGATACATTGTTGGTGGAACTGTGAACGGATCCAACCATTCTGGAGAACAATTTGGAACTATGCTCAAAAAGCTATCAAACTGTGCATACCATTTGACCCAGCAGTGTTTCTACTGGGCCTATATCCCAAAGAGATTTTAAAGGAAGGAAAGGGCCCTACATGTGCAAGAATGTTTGTGGCAGCCCTTTTTGTAGTGGCTAGAAACTGGAAACTGAATGGATGCCCATCAATTAGAGAATGGCTGAATAAATTATGGTATATGAATGTAATGGAATATTATTCTGTAAGAAACGACCAGCAGGATGATTTCAGAAAGGCCTAGAGAGACTTGCATGAGCTGATGCTAAGTGAAATGAGCAGAACCAGGAGATCATTATACACAGCAACAACAAGACTATAATGACCAATTCTGATGGACATGGCTCTCTTCAACAATGAAATGTTTCAAACCAGTTCCAATTGTTCAGTGAAGAAGGCCATATACACCCAGAGAGAGGGATATGAAATATGGACCACAACATAACATTTTCATGCTCTCTATTGATGTTTGCTTGCATTATGTTTCCCTTCTCAGATTTTTTTTTTCTTGTAGATACGATTTTTCTTGCACAGCAACGTAAGTGTGGAAATATGTGTGTGTGTATATATATTCGACTTGTCAAGTATTTTAATATAATTAACATGTAGTGGACTTCCTGCCATCTAGGGGAGGGGAGGGGACTAGGGAGAAAAAATTTGTAACGGAAAGCTTTGTAAGGGTCAATGTTGAAGAACTATCCATACATATGTTTTGCAAATAAAAAGCTTTAATAATTAAAAAAAAAAAAAAAAAAACCCAACAGTATGACCTACCACAATTCCAAAGGACTCATGATGAAACATGCTATTTCCAACAGAAAACTAATAGATTCAAAAGTATAGACTTAAGCATCTCTTTCTTTTTTCTTAGGGAAGAATAGGGCTAAAACAAAATTTTGATTTGCATGACTAAATATATTTCTGATAGGTTTTGTTCTTCTTGCCTTTTCATTTGGTAGGGCAAGGGATGAAAAGGAGGGAAAAAAATGTGGATTTGAAAAAATGCCTGGACTTAAAAAAAAAAAAAAAAACTTTTTAAAATAGCACATTTTTTTTTTTTTTTACAGAATAGGCATTATTTCTTTGTTTTTATATCCCTAACAGTTCCTAGTTAATAGAGTCGTTGGCACACTGTGGGTTCTTAATAAATATTGGGTGATGCATTTATTTTTCTACCAAATGGATAGTAAGATAACCGTCTAACCTCCTCATTTTACAAATAAAATTAAGAGCCAGAGAAGAGCTATGACCACCAATAGAACTAGAATTAAAATCTAAGTCTTCTGATTCCCATTCCAGTGCTCTTTCCATCATCCCAAAAAGCTTCCTCTACTAGGTATTCAAAGTAAAGATTTTCACACCAAAAGGAGCAATTTGTATTTCCAATGAAAATATAAACTAGGCTCAGAACCCTGCACCAGATTCTTCTGCTTCTGAAAAAAAAAAAAAAAAAAATTAAAGAACCAACTCCCTAAAACAATGTGTTAAGTACTTCAATGATTCTCTTCCACTTGGGCCTACTCTGAATCAGGCTTTTCTACTTTTTTTCTCATGTTGGGGAAAGACTTTAAAGGTTGAAAGGAAAGATATTTACTGTATCCCTAAAAACTAAGACTCACCATAACCCCATCTGTCTAAAGAAGAGAAAGTATTCAATCTCTTGTTTTATCCACGTAAAGAAAAAAGAAATGAAAAATTTTAACATTGAACTAATTTAGTGATTGATTAATGAATCTGGATCATCCTCCCAAACTACCTAGCAAGGTTCACCAAAACAGCCTTGATGATCCACATCATTTATGACTGGCACAACTTTAAACATACCTTTGTTTACTAGAGATTTCTTCTGCTTTGGGTCTCCAACCCCATGGCACTAACTGCAAGTTGTCTAATCGATTGTCCACTGTTACTGCATTAAGATGTACCACCTGAAATCCTGGAGCAATTCCTCCCCTGTGTCGTTCCCTGGGACACACAAATAAATATTTCTTTAAAAATACTGCTAGTTCTTTTACAGAAAGTAAATTACCCTATAATTTAAAGACATTTTCAGTATATCTTAATAACATACAGAAAATCCAAAGTATCTAACGTAGCATGCATCTAGCATTGTGCTCTTTTGTCTTCTGGCAATGGAATTACATGCTATTTAATTCTATCAAACTAAGGTACAGAAAATTTGAGAAGCTTAGTATCACCTCATTTTGCTTACTCAGTCCAGACCAAATGACACAAGTCAAACTGGGTTCTAAGGGAAATGTCCCTTCTCTTTCAATATACTGTTAGGTTCAGCTTGGCCCCTTCATTCCCCCTCTTCTAAACACCAAGGCTTAAATGACTACTCCTAGTTAAGTGACCCTGGACCAGGGGAAGTCATTACAGGGGAAATCACTTAACCTATCAACCTCACTTTCCTCATTGGTAAAATGGAAGTCATATATTTAAGTATCAATCTCACACAGTGGTTATGAGGATCAAATAAAAATTTTATACACATGTGTTTATGTACACAACACTTATGTACATATATCAATTTCTAAGAATTAGCCCAATTGATCAGTATATATGGTATTGAATGCCCACCCAGGCAGGACCAGGAATACACTGTACACAATAACAGCAATTGTGGGATGATCAACTCTGAAAGACTTAGTTTTCAGTGATTCAGTAATCCAAAGCAATCCCAATAGACTTTGGACAGAAAATGCCATATGCATCCAGAAAAAAAACTATGGAGACTGAATGTACATCAATATACTTACTATGCTCACTTTTTTTTTTCTTTCCCATGTTTTTTCCCTTTTGCTCTGATTTTTCTTTCCCAACACAATTTATAAATTTATAAAAAATTCAAAAGAAATCATCAGTGACTGAATACCCACAAATAGTCTATTTAATACTTTGATAATTATGTTTTAAAAACACAGATGAAATTCAGTTACAATGAAAAATCCAGATCAAAAGTAATTATATGTATCCAGGAAAAAAAATAAAGTGAGATTTAAGCAAACTTCTAAGATAAAGAAAACAGGAACATTTTTTCAAATTTTTATATTCCCTTCTGGCCTGGTTAGACAGAATGTTCCCACGGGAACACCATTTCAAGTTTGTTACACAGTAGCCCAAGCTAGAAATGAATGTCATCTTGGCAGATACTGATTTCACAGGGAAACTGAAAAGGAGGAGGCTGGGAAATGACCAACCAACCCCTTTTTAAATGAACATCTTTGAAACTTTTCCCACAAATCTAGAGTTTTCCACTAGGAAAAAAAAAAAACAAACCACAAACAAAAATAGTGACCACCTGAAAAAAAGACACCCTAATCCCTACCTACAATCTCAGAGGAAAAAGTGAAATTACCAGAGTATGACTCCAGATCCATCTTAACAGGTTACTTGCAAGAGAAAAATTTATCGTGCCTTGATGCCCCAAAGCAGCAAAGTTCATTCTATCTTTCTTCTACTTCTGTAACCCATATTATTCTCTATAAGGTTCAAAAGGGAAAAGCAGTATCCTTCTCCCTCTTCCCCCCCTGCCATATACAGTGCAGTCTGGTGCTCTTAAAACTACACCCAGACACTCCACCCAGCATATCAAAGATCACACAAGACTTATATTTAGGGAGCTAAGGGGACTAGATGGATAAGTGGCAGACTCCTTACAAAATGATAGCCACACCCCAAATAAAAGTAAAAAATATTGTTCTCTACAAAATACCCACCACAACAACTCATGAAGTAAACGTCCAGATCCCCTTCCTCGATTTTTGTCAAAAGCATAAGCAAATATTTTAGCACCATTTCCATCAGCATCTACTTCCATTCGTGCCTGGGAGAGGGCAAGGAAAATATTTAATCATTCAACTAGCAACAATACTTCAAAATCTAACTGGGAGAAAAAAGAAATAAAACCACTGAAAATAATAGTTTAATTCCTCGAATTTTGGGACCAAAACTATCTGGCCCTCATGGATTTCAGTAGAACAGGGGATAATAAACACTGGACCCAAGCCATCTGCTCCTAAAAACATAGCCATGAAAGAGGAAGACAAAGTTTCTGAAACAAATTTTCTCTAATTTGAATAGAGTATAGTATAGTTCTAATTGTTGGAGACTGTCAAAGCTGATCAAAATTAGCTAGCTGACTTAGTCATATTTGGTTTTGTGATTCAGAACTCGTATTAGTTATTCATCTAGAGGGATCTCATTCTCAGAGTACTAGCAGGAAGAAAAGAATATTAAAATGCATTTGTAATTTCTCCAGGTCCTTCAAGTCCAACCACAACCCAACCCAAGGAACAGGCCATTCTCACCTCAAAAGAGTAACTCTCCACCAGTGGGATGTCTTGTTCATCTATCAGTGTGTACTTTGTCTAAAAATTAACCAGACATTGTAAAGAATAACATTTATTATCAAGAAAGCTAAGTAAGGCCAACACTGAAATAATTGCAATAGGAAGTTATGAGTCAGATTTAAACTAAACTTAGATAGTAACTAAATGTTATTTTAATCACCTTGACTCACCTGCCCTCAATTAGATGAGTAAATAACAAGGAAAACAACAAGGATTGGTAATAACAGCAAGTAAAGGAACTCACTACAATATTAAATAGTTTGCATAGGATAAGCCAAAAATCAGCACTTTCATCTCACTAATTTGAATATAAATTGTCTTGAAATTATAACTCTCAAGATCTTCCACTTCTGCATGAGAAAGATTAATTTGAGTAGAAAATTTTATCAAAGCAAATAAACTTCACATTAAATTTCTTCATGCATACAGATCCCAACCTACATCTAAATTAAATGGCTTTACTCCCAATAGCTGCTGATGCTTATCCACTAGTCTCTCTTATAGGTACCTCTATCAGGAGCTAGCTACAAGGCAATCAACTTGGAAACTACCAGCAAGGCTTTCCTGGACCAGACTCTTTCACCAGACCAGCACCAAATCACTTCTAATTTGCTGGTGGCACCAGGGAACAAAAATATTCACAAGTACCACTGTTAAGTTTTAACTCATAGACAAAGTACATAAAAGGAAGAACAAAGCAGAGAAAGCTGGTGAAGAAAGAAGAAAGCAAGAAGAAAGTAAGAGGTGAAGAGAGGCATATTTTTACATTATATTTTGCAAACCCTAAAGCACATATATAAATGCTAGCTATTAAGAAGATGATGATGGTAAAGTGCTACCTACAACTGACTCAGGTGCTGCTCCATGGCACTAATTCCCCAGGCTCCCCCTACTGTTCTAGGCCAGTGTGACACAACAGTGTAACTAGTTGCTCACTGCCTTCCCAGGCAAACTCCTCAGTTTAATTCAGTGACCTCAACATGGCTTTTAAAAAAAATGCATTTCTCTTACTAATGAGCTTTGTTCAGTCAGTGATAAGACAAGAGATTATTCTACAGAACAGGACAAGAAACCTAAAATCTACTACACAACACCTTTTTAGTTTAAAAAAAAAAAAGTCCTCTAGGAAGCCGTGTGCAAGCCCGGGATCCACAGAAGCATTCTGGATCGCCTGACTTATATCGCACCCATCTCAAGAAGCAAGTAGCACCAGATTTCGGTGCACTTCCAAACGTGGGTTAGACCTCACGAGTTGCTTTAGACACTTAACACCTACACCTTAACAGCCCTCCAGACTTATGCAATTCTATCTCATGGATCCGAGAACCTGAACGTTCCTAGAAACTTCAGCCGCTCCAGACTGGACCTCAGCTGGACCACAGACCTCAGCGCTCAAGCCAATAACCGGAATGCCCGGGGGGGAGGGGGGCAGGGAGGGGAGTGGAACAGACAGCCTGACACTTGACACCCCGGTGAGGCTAGAGGAGTCGGGCTGCCAGGGTCGGGTAGCCGGTGGGGGGGGGGGGGGTAGGAGGAAGGGTATCCCTTCCGCCCTGAGGCCTCGTAGGACGTCGGGGGGCCTGAGGCCTGGCCAGGACAGAGCAGCGGCTCCGTACGGGGGGAAGGGAGGGCACCCTGGAGGCGGGCACTCCCGGGCCGTGGGTGGGCGGGCCCCGCGGGGATCGGCAGCTTCGGAGCTCCCGAACCCGGCCTCGACTGCCGGACTCTCCCGGCTGGCGGCCGCCTCTGAGAGGCCTCTATTTCTCTTAGGGGCCTCATGGCGATTGCGGCCTCCGCCCGCCCCGTTCGCCCTCCCACCCCCGGGCCGCTCACCTTCCCGGCCACTCGGCCGAGCCGCACGATGCCCAGCTTGAAGTCGGTCATGGCCAGGGCCTCCCGCTCGTAGCCGCCACCACCCACGATGCCTCCCTCACTCCTTCCCTCAGGCCGAGGCCGGGGCCGAGGCCGAGGCTAAGGCCCTGGCCGCCGCCACCGCCGCCGCCGCCACCACCACCGCTTCCTCCCGCCTGCCGGCCGGGGCCTGCC
>JAJPUD010009335.1:0-12085 GCA_023553655.1 Myrmecobius fasciatus | reverse complement strand
CCCCTTACACAGCCAGGGGAGGGGCGGGGCCGCGCCGCGCGCCGCGCCGCGCCGGACACACCCCCCTCAGCCCTCTGCACTCGGACCAATCAGGAGCTGCGCCGCGCGCCGGGCTCTACGGACCAATAGGAATATAAGGAGTGCGCCGGTCTAATAGGGAGGGGGAGGCAGGGGAAGGGAGAAGGGGAGAGAAGAGTCGGTGGAGGACCCAAGGAAGGGGAAAGGGGAGAAGGGAGTAGGGGGGAGGAGCTTCCCGCGCGCGCGCTCCGTTCTGACGTAGTTTTCGCGGGAAGCTTTGTGCTTCGAACCCTCCGTAGAGGTAGAATGGAGCGGAGCAGGGCGGGTGCTCTTAAAGAGGCAGCTGGATCCCTGGCACAGAAACATTAGATTCCAGTCCATGTGGTCTTTCTGATCGCATACACGTCTCCTTGATCCTGCTAGTCCTAAGAGTCTGAACTATACATTCTCAGAGAGTCATGGACATTAAAGGTCATCTAGTCCACCCCCATCATTTTACAGTGATTTTTCCAGATCTTAGAGATTCGTAGCGACTAAGCTGAGGCTGAAAGCTGTGAATCCAGGGGGAGCCTTCCCACCTCTCCCCTCGCCTTTCCTCTCATTCCTTCTGCGCCTAGGATTGGCCGCAGATAAGGCCTTAGGATATTTTCAATCTCTGGGTGTCGTCTCAACCTCTAGGTGACGTCCCCTTCCCATTATGGAAACCTAGCCAAAGCCTTGCTATTCCTGCAGCTTTTTCGCTCTCTCTTTATCCTTCCTCCCTCTCAATGCAATGGTCCTTCCCCCAAAGCAATGGTCCCGGCTTCTCCAGGTCCCCACGCTTTCCTTTCCTGGTCGAGCCTTTAATTCTTCCTGTTTCTTCCCCTGAGGAAAGGGAAGAGACAGAGAATTCTGCTTTGAAAAAAATATTTCCCTTTACTGGGTAATAGCACGAGTTTGTCAGAACACGGACACAAAATTCATTTAAAGTCAATTTTATCCTTGAATTTAGTTCTTTCTAAAATCGGGCCTTTATGTGTTGTTTACTTTGTGCCAGGCACCGTGTTAAACGTTTTAACCATGAACTATCTCACTTGATCCTACCAACAACTCTGGGAAGTAGGTGCTATTTTTATCCCCATTTTACAGATAAGCAAACTGAGGCAGACAAGTTAAGTGATTTGCCCAGGATTACACAACTAAGAATTTAAAACTAGATTTGAACTCAGGTCTTTGTAACTCTAGACCTGGTGCTCTTATGTATGAGCTGCTTCTAGCTCTACTATGTGCACAGCAATTCTCTCCCTTGTTAGAATCACAGCAGCTGCTAAAAATATTACCTCGTGAATGAGAATATACTATTCTGTGCAAAATCTGGCATCACTAGTCCCTAAACATTTATGTAATGTTTTAAATCTTGCAAAACATTTTCCTTTGCAACCAGAAGCCAAGCGCAATAAATACAAGATAATGACTTGTAATATTTTATTCAGGATAGTTTAATTTGCTCCCTTTCTTTTGATTGATGCTTTGGTTGCTACTTGTCTGATTCTGTATAAGTTTTCTTTCTTCAACCAGATCCTAATTGGCTACTTATATGGGGTTTATGTCCACGAATGAAAGCTGCACACATTTCTAGTCTGCAAAAGGGATCCTACACATTAGTTTTTAATCATCTTCATGGCAAATGAAGTTCCAAACCAATCACAACAGATGATTGGATCAGAGAAGAAACCAAATTAAAGTTACCCAAGATAATTCTTATGGCAGAGGGAAGGAGAGAAAGTAGAATCAGCTCCCCTAAGGCAATATGGAAAGCCTCCCCTAAACCACAAAGTTTCCTTTACCAAACATATTTATAAGAGTTATCATCTATACAGCACTTTAATGTTTGCATATCACATTACAAACATGATCTCATTTGATCTTCACAAGAACTGAGGTTTAAAGAGCTTAAACTTGTCCATAGTCATACAATTTCATAGTGAGCAAGCATCTTCGATTCAATTTTAAGCTGGTTTACACCTAATTCCAAGTCCACCATTCTTTCCTCTACAACCAGCTTTATTATTGTATGGAGTTAACTGTGGATTCCCAAAGGCTATTCTATCAGGACAGTGCAAACTGGAGTTTGGGTAAGAACTAGGTGATGGGTGTGAGTTCATGCATCAGTCAGCCAAGGATCTTCCTAGCTAAATTTGAAGAAATACATTACCAGGAGGCTAGCAAGTAGATGATATGGGTTTTTTTTTTTTTTTTGTTTTGTTTGGCTACAGCAACTCATGGAAGCATCTACTAAAGCATGGAGGGGTCAGAATATGAGTGGGTTTTAGTGAGTAATCTGTAGGAACGAAGATTAAATTCTGGATCCTTCATTATTTATGTGATATGAATATCCTGTGTACCCTAGTACATGTGTTAATCTATGTGTTCATCTATCTGGAGCCTCCAGCACAAAGGTTGCCTTCAGTTCTTCAGTATGAAGAGGATTCAGTCCAGCATATGCTAGCTTTCAATTTTATTAATTCCAATTTAATTATTATGTGCTAAATTCTGTTATTTCTACTGCTGAAGTACTCTAAATTCTGTCAGTGCCCACTGAATTTGAGGTCCTCTAAATATGGCTCTTTGGATAGTGCTTTAGTTGTCCCACCAAACTTATAGCTCTGCCTCCAAGTGAAACTAAGGAAACCAGGATCCCAAAGAGCTTTAACCTCCTTTCCCCAACATAAAGATACACCATTCTTATCAGGTTATCCAACTCACCTTTAGGGCATGAGTTTAAGTCCAGAAAAGAAGAAAGAACTTCCTTTGGCTTTCTTCAAAGATCTTTGTCGTCCCCACATACTCCTTAATGTTGCCACTAGAATTCCTTTAAGAGTAAAGAGGGATGGGGCAGCTAGGTGGTGCAGTGGATAGAGCACCAGCCTTGAAGTCAGGAGGACCTGAGTTCAAATATGATCTCAGACACTTAACATTCCCTAGCTGCGTGACCCTGGGCAAGTCACTTAACCCCTATTGCCTCAGCAAAAAAAAAAAAAAAAAAGAGTAAAGGGGTAAAGTCAGACAATAGATAAAACAATTTGTGGTCCATCAACATAAAGTAATATTACTGTGCCATTAGAAATGAACAAGATGAATACAGAAAAGCGTGGAAAGACTTTCATGAATTGTTACAAAGTGATGTAAGCAGATCCCAGAAACAATAAAAACAATAAAAATGCCATGTAAATGGAAATAGCAACCACCACAAAACAATAAAAAATGAATTTTGTGAAATTAAAAGGAACAAGCCTGGGCCCAGAGAAGGACCTATAAGAAGACATCTTCTTATAGGTGTGTGTGTGTGTGTGTGTGTGTGTGTGTGTGTGTGCTTGTGCATGGTGAGGTAAGGGAGATTCATGTGTAGAACACTGCATATAACCTGAAATTTTTCAGTGTATTGATCAGTTTTGTTTTGTTTTTTGAATTTTGTTCTTTTCCTCTTTTTTTTCTTTTTAAGATTCTTTGTTATAAGGACTAACTCTCTAGAAGGGGGAAATCCAAAGCTAAGTAAAAACAATATCAATAAAAATCAATTTTTTTAAATCCTACTGACTCTAGGTGTCACATAACCCATTATATTCTAACTCATTCCTCATTGACATGGTTAATTCAGGAATGTTTCCTAAACTCTCTGCCTTCTGCTTATACCTGAGTTCTGCAGTTCTGAGTTCCATCTTTTCTGTTCTGAGCAGTAAAATCCAAATGGACCCTCACTCAGGTCAGAGCTCTTATGGAACCAACACTTTTTGTCTAGTATTAATTTCAAGGATTCAAAGTTATGTGCTTCCTTCCTCCCTCCCAGTACTTGAGAATTTGAACCCCATGCAGCCAACTCCTCACTGTCACTCTTATGAACAGAGCAGCATCCCATCACCCTCTGAATTGTCCTGATGTTCTTTATTCAGTCTTATAAGAATTATTAGGTCACTGTTATATGCTGAATTCTTGTGTTCAGAGATGGGGGTGGGATAGTAAGGAGGGGAGGGAATGCAGGGTAATGATACAAGGAAGGAGGAAAAGCTCACAAACTCCTTGAGAAGATATGGTAGCGGTATGCAAAATATAGCCTTCACTTTTATTCATTTGTAGCTGGCATTTCTATATCACTTTTTAATCTCCACTGAAACTCAAACATTCAGGAAATTTTCACAGAAGACTCAACCCAATTTTTGAGGTACCACTCCAGAAGTGAGATTACTCTGCTCCTCTCTTGGGCAGAAAATGAATAGCAGAAACTGTCCAGCAGTATGTTCTGTGGCAGGATGCCATATGATAGGAGGAGGAGGATACAAGCTGTACTGATGCTACATCTAGGGTTGACTTCCTTCTTGTCAATGACGGTAGATGTAAATTTCTAGGCTTTCCTGAGACAGGTGAGGGAGCTGAGGCTGAAGTGAAGGCTGCAATGACTGGTACTGTCAGTGCTGTGCTTGCTGTGGCCAGAGACACGTTGCTGGTGAGTGAGACTACCAAATAGCAGGCCAGTGAGAGAGATCCAGATTCTGGAGCAAGGATGGAGCTGAAAGGAAGGAGGAAGAGGAGGAGGAGCAAAGATCCAAAGATGCTGAACCTTCAGCTATTGTGAATCCCATAGGACTAGTGAGCTAAGTGATAAGGGAAGAGGAGGGAGAGCAAGAGTGATTTCCCTCTTTGTCTCCTCTTGATTTCCTTTGTTGATAATCTATGATTCTGAGATGAGGAATAATCATTCCTTTTGATCATTCTTTTTCCAGGAGATACAAGAATTCCTTCTACCCCATTCTAAGATTTTATAAAGCAGACAGGAGGAGGTTTTGGAGAAGTTTGGAAGTAGCTGTCTCCTCATGAATCTTTTGGATTCATATAATTTACAAGAAACTTTGTTATCACAGTATGCTGCATTTAATCTGTGTATGTGTTGGAGAAAAGGTGATCCTTGAAATGAGGATGGGGAGCATAAACAGAGTAGAAAATCATAAATTATGTATAGACTACAGCTTTTATATTTTTGTTTATATATAATTTATATTTCTTTATATATTTTGCTAATATTACACATTTAAATTTTATATTAAATATGGTATTTTAAATAATATTCCATTTCATTCTTTAGATGAATATTTCCAATCAGAGGAGACTGAACCAAATCACAAAATCTGGCTCAAGAAATCATTCATCCTTTCTGTGTTAGAAATTTGTTTTCCCATTGTTTCTTTTCTTTCTTCTCACAAATATATTCAGATTCCCCCAATCCTAAAAATAAATTTCCCTCAACCCTTCTAGCTCACATCTCTCTTCTATACTTTTCTGCTAAATTTCTTGAAAAACCCACATACAATGGACATTTTCTTTTGGGAGATAGTTTCATGATAGTGGGTAGTGGTAGAGATTGTAGATCTCTATATGTTTTATATATGTAAATAGTAAAAACAACAAAAATGCACATAAAAAAGTCATTTAGAAGAAAGTAGTTATTTCTAGATAAATAGGATGCTAGGTCTGAAATTAGGAAGACCTGAGTTCAAATCTAGCCTCAGATACTTACTCTCTGGTGACTCTGGGCAAGTTAATTTTGACTATAAATCTATATATAATAATAATTAATTAATAATAATCTACATAATCTTTTATATAAAATGGAATAATAACACATAGTTTACAGGGTTTTTGTAAAAATCATATGAAATAATATTTGTAAAGCACCTAGCCTAGTACCTCACAAATAGTAGGTGGTATATAAATGTTTCTTCTGTTTCCCTCTTTTCACGTATTGTTGCTGCCTCCATTTTCCCACAACTCACGATTTTTTCAAATCTTTATAATATGGCTTCTGAAGGTGCTCCAAGTCATTATTGATCAGAGAAATGCAAATTAAGACAACTCTGAGATACCACTATACACCTGTCAGATTGGCTAAAATGACAGGAAATGATAATGATAACTGTTGGGGGGGATGTGGGAAAACTGGGACATTGATACATTGTTGGTGGAACTGTGAACGGATCCAACCATTCTGGAGAGCAATTTGGAACTATGCTCAAAAAGTTATCAAACTGTGCATACCATTTGACCCAGCAGTGTTTCTACTGGGCCTATATCCCAAAGAGATTTTAAAGGAGGGAAAGGGACCCACATGTGCAAAAATGTTTGTGGCAGCCCTTTTTGTAGTGGCAAGAAACTGGAAATTGAAAGGATGCCCATCAATTGAAGAATGGCTGAATAAATTATGGTATATGAATGTTATGGAATATTATTGTTCTGTAAGAAACGACCAACAGGAGGATTTCAGAGAGGCCTGGAGAGACTTGCATGATCTGATGCTGAGTGAAATCAGCAGAACCAGGAGAACATTATACACAGCAACAAGACTATACAATGATCAATTTTGATGGACATGGTTCTCTTCAACAGTGATGTGATTCAAACCAGTTCCTATTGTTCAGCGATGAAGATAGTCATATACATCCAGAGAGAGGTCTGTGGGAACTGAGTGTGAACCACAACACAGCATTTTAACGCTTTCTATGAATATTTCCATGCATTTTGTTTTCCTTCTTAGGTTGTTTTTTCTTCTTCTCTTTCTAGATCTGATGTTTCTTGTGCAGTAAGATAACTGTGTAGATATGTATGCATGTATACATGTAAATGTATACATTTATCCTATTTAGCATGTATTAGATTACCTGTCATCTAGGGGTGAGGGGTGGGGGGAAGGAGGGGAAAAGCTTGGGAAAAAAAAGTTTTTGCAAAGGTCAATGTAGAAAAATCACTCATATGTTTTGTAAATAAAAAAGATTTATTAAAAAAATAAACAAAAAAATAATAATATTGCTCCTGCCATACAATTCTACTTAAATTGCTTTTTACAAGATCACCAGAGATCTCCTAAGCATCAAATCAAGTACTCTTTTATCAGTCCTCATCTTTTGGGGATTTTTTAAAATTTCATTTTTCAATTAACAAGCAATTTTTTTTTTACTCATCCACTACTTCCCAAATTAAAAGGGGAAAAAAGGTATTCTTACTTAAGCAAAACAAATTCTTAAATTGTCTATATTCAAAAATGTGTCATTCTGAATCTTGACTCCATCACCTCATTGTCAGAAAGTGGGTAATAAAAATCATTATCAGTCCTCTAGTCATAGTCACTGAATTAATCAGAGATCTAAAGTTTTTCAAAATATGTCTCTTGCTGTCAGAAAAACCTGGAAAGACTTCCATGAGCTGATGCAGTGTGAAATGTACTGTGTACAAAGTAATAGCAATATTGTAAGATGATCAGTTATGAATGAAATAACTTCTCACAATACAGTGATCCAAGACAATTCTGAAGGATTATGATAAAAAATGCTATCCATACCCAAAGAAAGAATTGAATGTAGATTGAAGCATATTTTTTTAACTTTATTTTTCTTAAGGGTTTTTTGGGGGGGAATCTATGACATGATTATTATGGAAATGTTTTGTATGATTATATATGAATAACCTATGTTGAATTGCTTACATTCTAATGAGGTGGGGTAGAGGAGAGAATCTAGAACTCAGATTTTTTTAAAGCAAGTATTAAAAAATTATTTTTACATGTAACTGGGGAAAAATAAAATACTAAAAGTAAAAAATTTCAAAAATTTTTAAAAATTAGTGTATTCTAATAAAGTTGTTATAAAAATTGTTCTGGTTCTGTTCACTACTCTTTGCATTACTTCATATATCTTCCCAACTTTACTGAACTCACTTTCATAATAACTTATGGCACAATAGTATTCCATTACATTCATACACCATAATTTGTTCAGTCATTCCCAGTTGGTGGAGTTAATTTTCATTTCTTTGCCCCTGCAAAGAGAAAGTGGAGCTAAATAGGGCACTGGGCCTAGAGTCAGAAAAACCTTAAGTTCAAATTCTGCTTCAGACTCTACAGGGAGGGAGGAGCTTCAGGGACTAGATTACTGAAGAAGGTATGAGTTTTAGCTTGATTCCATCTTGGAAATTGAAGAATTTCTTGAGATAGCAAAGTCTAGGAAAGCATTTGATGGAAAATGGTAGTGGTCACAGACATGACATAGTTTAGTGATTTTTTAAGGCATAGTTCCAAATTGCTTTCCACAATGGCAAGTCCAATTCATAGACCAACTAAATGTCCACTCACTTATTCACTTATTTCCCTTGAGACTCTCTAGAGTTTGTCATTTTCCTTTTTTTGATCAATTTTAGCAACCTAATTTCGAATCAAAAATTCAGATTGACTTTAATTAGCTCCACTTAGCAATTTAGAAAATATTTTCATATTTCTTTCCAGTTTTTCAGTATCTATTAATATAATCATATGATTTTAATTGTTTTTGCCATTAATATAGTCTATTGTGCTTATCAGTTTCCTAATATTGAACCAACTCTTCATCCTTAATGCAATACATACTGATCATAATATATAATCAGGTTTTGCTATGGCCTTATTGTTTATATTATGTTATAAAAATTTGCATCAATATTGATGAGAAATATTAGTCTATTCTTTCTGTTTTGATTCACTCTACTTAATTTAGGTATTAAAATCATGTATGTTTCGTACAAGGAACTTAGTAGAAATTTTTTTTCTTTTTTTTTCTTGTTTGTTGTTTGTTTTTTATTTTGTTTTGTTTTGTTTTGCAAAGAGTTTGTATGACATTTGAATAAATCCATATGGTCTCAGGTTTTTTTTCCTTTGGGAGTTTATTTGTGGTAATTTCTTTCTCTGAAACTGAGTTATTTAAATCCTCTTTTTTCTTATTCTGTTAATCTGGATATTTTCTATTTTTGTAAATACTTAACTATTTCATTTACATTATCAGTGTTTTGGGCCTAATAATTGGAAAAAATAATTTCTAATTATATTCTGTATTTCTTCTTTTATTATGAATTCTAATTTTTTATTTTTGATTACTGGCATATTGGTTTTCCTCTAGAAAGCAGGGCAGCTAGGTGGCGCAGTGGAGAGAGCACCAACCCTGAAGTCAGGAGGACCTGAGTTCAAATTTGGACTCAGACACTTAACACTTCCTAGCTATGTGATCCTAGGCAAGTCACTTAACCCCAATTGCCTCAGCAAAAACAAAACAAAACAAAAACAAACAAACAAACAAACAAAAAACTATGGGAGATTAAATAACCATCTTAATGAATCATAGGATCACAAATCATAAAAATAGTAAGAATTTCATAAAGGATTTTCTAAAATGCTGTGTTCTGGTCTACACTCAGTTCCCACAGGCCTCTCCCTGGTTGTATATGGTTTTCTTCACTGAACAATTGGAACTGGTTTGAAATATCTCCTTGTTGAAGAGAACCATGTCTATCAGAATTGATCATCATATAGTCTTGTTATTGCTGTATATAATGATCTCCTGGTTCTGTTCATTTCACTCAGCATCAGTTCACACAAATCTCTCCAGGCCTCTCTGAAATCATGCTGCTGGTCGTTTCTTATAGAACAATAATATTCCATAACATTCATGTACCATAATTTATTCAGCCACTCTCCAATTGATGGGTATCTATTCAGTTTCCAGTTTCTAGCCACTACAAAAAGAGCTGCCACAAACATTCTTGCACATGTGGGTCCCTTTTCCTCCTTTAAGATCTCTTTGGGATATAAGCCCAGTAGAAACACTGCTGGATCAAAGGGTATGCACAGTTTGATAACTCTTTGAGCATAGCTCCAGATTGCTCTCCAGAATGGCTGTATCGTTCACAGCTCCACCAACAATGTATCAGTGTCCCATTTTTCCCACATCCCCTCCAACATTCATCATTATCTTTTCCTGTCATCTTAGCCAATCTGACAGGTGTGTAGTGGTATCTCAGAGTTGTCTTAACTTGCATTTCTCTGCTCAATAGTGATTTGGAGCACCTTTTCATATGACTAGAAATAGTTTCAATTTCTTCATCTGAGAATTGTTTGTTCATATCCTTTGACCATTTATTAATTGGAGAATGGATTGAATTCTTATAAATTTGAATCAATTTGCTATATATTTTAGAAATGAGGTCTTTGTCAGAACCTTTGAATGTAAAAATGTTTTCCCACTTTATTGCTTCCCTTCTAATCTTGTCTGCATTGTTTTGTTTGTACAAAAACTTTTTTTTAACTTGATATAGTCAAAATTATCTTTTTTGTGATTAATAATGATCTCTAGTTCTTCTTTAGTCACAAATTCCTTCCTTCTCCACAGGTCTGAGAGGTAAACTATTCTGTGTTCCTCTAATTTGCTTAAATATCACTTTTTTAAACATAACCATTTATTTATTAAAGCAAAAGAAACAATACAATAAAGCAAACACATACATAATGAAATACTTAATATACAGATAAACCTAGACAATCTCCCCAAGTTGCCCTTCATAGTTATGGTAAAGAGTGGGCATATTCTTTTAGGAATCTGGCTGTAAAATACAGAAGGGAAGAAAACTCAGGTGTTTAGAGAGTAACTTTGGCAGGCACCAGTTACTAGTCCAGTCAGGAACATCTGCACCATACAAAACTGTTTCTCTGCTCACTGTTAGTCTGTTGATTCTCCTCACTTTAACTGGGTAAGTCATTTTTTCTCTCCACTTAGTTATGGCTTTGATGAGCCCTTTCAACTAACCCTTTTTTTTCTTTATTAAAGCTTTTTATTTGCAAAACATATGTATGGGTAATTCTTCAACACTGACCCAAGCTTTCCGTTACAAATCCCCACCCCCCCAATCCCCACCCTTCCCCTAGATGGCAGGAAGTCTACTACATATTAATTATGCTAAAATACTTGACAAATCGAATATGTGTATACTATCATGAACCCATTTAGATCTTATCTTGGTATGTGGTGTTAGGTGCGGGTCAAGCCCTAATTTCTTCCATACGAGTTTCCAATTTTCCCAGCAGTTTTTGTCAAATAGTGAGTTCTTATCCCCAAAACTGGGATCTTTGGGTTTGTCAAACACCAACCAGATTGCTATAGCTATTGCCTGTTTTGTCCTGTGATCCTATCCTATTACACTAATCGACTGTTCTATTTCTTAGCCAATACCAAATGGTTTTGATGACCCCTGCTTTATAATATAGTTTTAGGTCTGGTACAGCAAGGCCACCTTCATCAGCCTGTTTTTTTTTTTCATTAATTCCCTTGAAATTCTTGACCTTTTGTTCTTCCAGAAGAATTTTGTTGTTATTTTTTCTAGGTCAGTAAAATAATTTCTTGGGAGTTTGATTGGTATAGCACCAAATAAATAGATTAGCTTAAGTAGTATTGTCATCTTTATTATATTCACTCGACCTATCCAAGAGCACTTGATATTTTTCCAGTTGTTTAGATCTGATTTTATTTGTGTGGAAAGTGTTTTGTAGTTTTGCTTATATAGTTCCTGACTTTCCCTTGGCAGATAGATTCTCAAATATTTTATACTATCAACAGTTATTTTAAATGGAATTTCTCTTTGTATCTCTTGCTGTTGGATTTTGTTAGTGATGTATAAAAATGCTGATGATTTATGTGGATTTATTTTGTATCTTGCAACTTTTCTAAAGTTGTTGATTATTTCTAATAGTTTTTTAGTGATTCTCTAGGCTTCGCTAAGTAGACCATCATATCATCTGCAAAGAGTGATAATTTGGTTTCCTCATGACCTTCTCTTTCTTCTCTTATTGCCAAAGCTAGCATTTCTAATATAATATTGAATATGGTGATAGTGGGCAACTTTGTTTCACCGCTGATCTTATTGGGAATGGTTCCAGTTTATCACTGTTACATATGATGCTAGCTGATGGTTTTAAATAGATGCTGCCGACTATTTTAAGGAAAAGTCCATTTATTTATTCTTATAGTCTCTAGTGTTTTTTTTAATAGGAATGGATGTTGGATTTTATCAAATGCTTTTTCTGCATCTATTGAGATAATCATATGTTTTTGTTAATTTGGCTATTGATATGGTCAATTATGCTAATAGTTTTCCTAATATTGGACCATCCCTGCATTCCTGGTATAAATCCTACTTAGTCATGGTGTATTATCCTGGGGATGATTTTCTGTAATCTCTTTGCTAATAT
>JAJPUD010009334.1:32088-76362 GCA_023553655.1 Myrmecobius fasciatus | reverse complement strand
TTCATTACCTACTCTGATTCCTTTTATCTCTTTTTCTTCTCTTATTGCTAAAGCTAACATTTCTAATACAATATTAAATAGTAATGGTGACAGTGGGCAGCCTTGTTTCACTCCTGATCTTATTGGGAATGGTTTTAGTTTGTCTTCATTACATATGATGCTTGCTGATGGTTTTAAATAGATGCTACTGATCATTTTAAGGAAAAGCCCATTTATTCCTATACGCTCTAGTGTTTTTAATAGGAAAGGGTGTTGGATTTTATCAAATTCTTTTTCTGCATCTATTGAGATAATCATATGGTTTTTGTTAGTTTGGTTATTAATATAATTAATTATGCTGATAGTTTTCCTAATATTGAACCAGCCCTGCATCCCTGGTATAAATCCTACTTGGTCATAGTGTACTATCCTGGGGATGACTTTCTGTAATCTCATTGCTAATATCTTATTTAAAATTTTTGCATCAATATTCATTAGGGAAATTGGTCTATAGTTTTCTTTGTCTGTTTTCACCCTACCTGGTTTAGCTATCAGCACTATATCGGTCTCATAGAAGGAATTTGGCAATATACCTTCTCTCCCTATTTTCTCAAATAATTTGTGTAGTATTGGAGTTAATTGTTCTTTGAATGTTTGGTAGAATTCACATGTAAATCCATCTGGCCTTGGAGATTTTTTCTTAGGGAGTTGGTTAATATAGCTTGTTCTATTTCTTTTTCTAATATGGGGCTATTTAAATAATTTATATCCTCTTCTGTTAACCTGGGCAATCTATATTTTTGTAGATATTCCTCTTAGATTATCAAACTTACTGGCATAAATTTGGGCAAAATAACTCCTAATTCTTGCTCTAATTTCCTCTTCATTGGAGGAAAGTTCTCCCTTATCATTCTTGAGACTAACAATTTGATTTTTCTCTTTCCTTTTTCTTATCAAATTAACTAAAGGCTTATCTATTTTGTTGGTTTTTTCGTGAACCAACTCTTGGTTTTATTTATTAATTCAATAGTTTTCTTATTTTCAATTTTATTAATTTCTCCCTTTATTTTTAGAATTTCCAATTTGGTATTTAATTGAGGGTTTTTAATTTCTTCTTTTTCTAGTTTTTTTTAATAATAAGCCCAATTCATTGATCTTTTTTTTCTCTATTTTATGCAAGTAAGCATCTAGAGATATAAAATTGCCCCTTATAACCGCATTGGCCGTATCCCACAAATTTTGGTATGTTGTCTCCTTATTGTCATTCTCCTGGATGAAATTATTGATTGTGTCTATGATTTGCTCTTTCACCCATTCATTCTTCAGGATTAGATTAATTAATTTCCAATTAACTTTTGGTTTATTTTCTCCTGGCTTTATATTGCATGTGATTTTTATTGCATCATGATCTGAAAAAGATGCATTTACTATTTCTGTCTTTCTGCATTTGATTTTGAGGTTTTTATGCCCTAACACATGGTCAATTTTTGTATAGGTTCCATGGACTGCTGAGAAAAAAAGTAAATTCTCTACTGTCTGCATTCAACTTTCTTCATAGATGTATTATACCTAGCTTTTCTAACAATTGGTTTATCTCCCTAGTTTCTTTCTTGTTTATTTTGTGGTTTGATTTATCTAGTTCTGAGAGAGCAAGGTTGAGATCCTCCACTAGTATAGTTTGGCTGTCTATTTCTTCTTTCATCTCTCTTAATTTCTCCCCTAGGAACTTGGATGCTATTGCACTTGGTGCATATATATTTAGTATTGATATTGCCACATTATCTATGGTACCCTTTAATAAAATATTGTTTCCTTCCTAATCTCTTTTGATTAGATCTATCTTGGCTTTTACTTGATCTGAGATAAGGATTGCTACCCCTGCTTTTTTTTGTTCACCCGAAGCATAATAGGTTCTGCTCCAGCCTTTTACCTTCATCCTATATGTGTCACTATGTTTTAGATGTGTTTCTTGTAGACAACATATTGTGGGATTGTGGTTTTTAATGCAGTCTGCTCTTTGCTTCCGCTTTATGGGAGAGTTCAACCCATTCACATTCACAGTTAGAATAACTAATTCTTTATTTCCTGCCATCTTATTTACCCAAGTTATGTTTTCCCCTTTCCTTTCCCCTTCCTCCCTTCCTCCCTCCTCAGTACTTTGCTTTTGATGACCCCCTCTCCCAAACAATCCACCACCCTTTAGATCCTCTCCCCCTTTTTTAACTCCTTTCCCCTGATTCTTCTATTTTCCCTTCTAATAATTTATCCCTTTCTTTTTCCTCCTTTCCCTCCCACTTCCCTCTAGTAACAGACAAGTTTCTATGTGAAATCAAGGGTCTGATATACACTTTTAGAGCTCAACCTGATGAGAGTAAAATTTACACAATGCTCATCTCCCTCCCCTCTTTCTCTCAATTATATTAGGTTTTCTTTGCCTCTTCAAGAGATTTTATCTTGTTTTTACCTCCTTTTTTTTTAGATTTTATTTTACCACTTTTTCCCTCTTTTCCCCAGTATGACAACCTTTCCCCCTCTAGTTTTCTTTTTCATATTATCAAAGTACTATATAGTTAATTATACTCTCAAACTTTAAGTATCCCCATAGTAGAAATAAAGTTCTCAAGAGTCCTTTCCTTTTTACCTTTTTATGCTTCTCTTGAGTTCTGTGTTTGGAGGTCAAATTTTTTGTTCAGATCTGGTCTTTTCATTAGAAATAGGTGAAATTCACCTATATCATTGAATGACCATCTTCTTCCCTGGAGGATAATGCTCATTCTAGCTGGATAGGCTATTCTTGGTTGTAATCCAAGTTCCTTTGTCTTTCGGAATATCTGGTTCCAGGCCCTTCGTTCCTTCAATGTGGAGGCTGACAGATCGTGTCTGATTCTAATTATTGATCCTCGGTATTTTAATTGTTTCTTTCTAGCTGCTAGCAGAATCTTTTCCTTGGTGCGATAGTCCTGAAATTTAGCCACGATATTCCTTGGGGTTTTAATTTTGGGGTCTCTTTCAGGAGGTGATCAGTGAATTCTTTCAAGGGTGATTTTGCCTTCTGATTCTACAATCTCAGGGCAGTTTTCTTTCAGGATTTCCTGCAAGATAGTGTTTAGATTCTTTTTTTCGTCATGGCTTTCAGGAAGTCCAATAATCCTTAGATTGTCTCTCCTAGATCTATTTTCCAAGTCAGTTGTTTTTCCTAGGAGATATTTCATATTTTCTTCTAATTTTTCATTTTTTTTGTTTTTGTTTGACTGATTCTTGAAGCCTTATTGGTCATTCACTTGCATTTGTTCAATTCTTATTTTTAAACTGTTGTTTTCTTCAGTTACCTTTTTAAGCTCCTTTTGTAACTGGTCAATTGAAATTTTTTGTTCATTGCACAGTTTTTCCACTTCACTGATTTCATTTTTCAATAAATTGGTGTCTTTTTCATATCTCTTTTGCAGGGCATCATATCCTTCTTGCAAGATATTGTATCATTCTTGCACTGATTTCAATTTATTTTCCCATTTATCCTCCAGCTCTCTTATGAGGTTCTTTATGCAATTTTCCAGAAAGGCCTTTTGAAAAGGGGACCAGTGATGGTCCTTGCTGATTTCCTCTGGAGTTTTGTCTAAAGGAACCTCAGGATCAGGGGTCAGCCCTTCTCTGTCTCGATAAAAGCTGTGTATGGTGAGAGCTCTCTTTTGCTTCTTCATTTTTTTTTAGACAGCGTGTATATCTCTTTAAGGTTTGGAAAAACCTAGGCTAAAGCTCTTTGCCCTGGGGCACTTCGGCGAGTTGACTTAAGGTGCTGGGCCGGTGGGTGCTAGAACTAAGTCCGAATTATTCCTTAAACAAGGCAAGTCTGCCAGAACACCTGCCCCCAATCAGGGCAGAGTGTCCCGAGTGCCTCAGATAAACTCTAGGTGTTTGGAATTTGGAGTTTGGAGTTTCTGCCATGATGAGCTGAGCTGAGCTGAGTCCCACCCTCACTTCCGGCCTATACTGGAGTCTGCTTGTTTATCCCTCTTTCTGAGTTAGACAAACCTGATATGAAGTTCTTCAGAGAGCAGTGCCCAAATATTTCTGAATTCGTTGACTTGAAGATCAGTTCAGAGGCTTATTTTATTGTTGGTTTGAGAGAAGATTGGAGGAGGACGCAGAGAGTCACGTTTTCACTCTGCCATCTTGGCTCCACCCCCAGATTCAGAAACTTATGTACCAACTTCTCCCCAGTGCACCTAGAACTGATTAAAATATGATTGGGAAATGTTTAACAAAATAAATCAAGATACAATGTAACATAGATAATATTAATTTATAGTTTTTTTAAGACAATATGTCACTATAAAGATCCTCTTCTATTTGAATTTGACACCATTAATCTAGTCCAATCCCCTCATTTTATCAATGGGGAAACTGATGCCCAGGGTTATCCTGATTGGGCCAGATGACCTCAGAAATCTTTTCCAACTCTTTAGAGTTTGTGATTCTGTAATCTTAAATGTAGTACACTGCACAGCCAAAATGGTCTATATAAGAGAAAATCCAAATTTCTTTCTTACTAACTCAAGTTAATGTTGATCTTCCTGGCAATAAATCCTTCCTTCACTCTAACCTACATTTCTTTTTTTTGTAATTTAAGACCACCATGGACACTTATTAATATACCATAAATTTCATGTTACTAGATGTGCATGCCTAAGCTATTGCAGCAGCCTCCTAGTCTTTCTGAATCAAGTCTCTCTACACTTTGGCCCATTCTCTGTTCAACTATCAGTCCATCAATCTTTCTAAAGTGTGGGTCTGATCATGACACTTCACCCCTCCCCTCATTCACTAAATGTCAGTGGTTCCCTCAGGATAAATTATGAAATCCTTTGTTTTTTAAAACTTCTTAATGACCAATCCCCAATCTTTATATTCCCCTCTATGTATTCTGTGAGCTGCAATTCTGGCCTTCTTGATTTTTCTTAAGCATGTGATACTCTGTCTTCTATGTCAAATCCATATTTCCTCCCTACCTTCCTCCCTTCCTTTCTTTAATTAATTTCCTTTGTTGATTATCTCCAATTTATCCTGTTTATATCTTTCCTTCTTTCTCTCACTCTTTCTCCCTCACCTTTCTTGCTTTCTTCCTCTCGTTCTTGGTTTCATTCTCTTTCTCCTTTTCTCTTCCTTCCTCCCCACCCTGTCTCTTTTTTCTTTTTCTCTTCCTTCCTTCCTTCCTTCCTTCCTTCCTTCCTTCCTTCCTTCCTTCCTTCCTTCCTTCCTTCCTTCCTTCCTCCCTTCCTCCCTACCTCCCTACCTCTTTCCCTCTCACTCCTTCTCCTTTCCCCTCTCTCTGTCCCTCTCTGTTTCTGTCTTTATCAGTCTGTCTTTGTCCTTTTCTCTTTCTCTGATTCTCTCTTTCTCTCTGGCTCTCTTTCTTCCCTTCTTTGTCTCTCTCTCTTTTTCTCCCCCCTCTCTCCCTCTCTCCTCCTCCCTCTCCCCCTTTCTCTCTCTCTTCCTCTCCATCCTTTCCTCTCTCTACTTCTCTATCTCTGTCTTTGTGTCTCCCCATCCCTTTCTCTCCACTCTCTGTCTCTCTGTTCTCTCTGTCACTGTCTCTGTCTCTCTGTCTCTCTTTCTCTCTTTGTCTTTCTTCTCTCTCTCCTCTGTGCACTTTCACGCCTCTTCACTATTCCTTGATTTCTCTCTCTCTTCATCTTTGCCTCCTAGCTTCCTTCAAGTACTAGTTCAAATTCATCTTCAACAAGAAATCTTCCTCAATCCCCTTTAACCAATTCCCTCTGTTGATTATTTTCAATCTATCATATCTATATCTTGTTTGTTCATAGTTGCTTGCAGGGTGTCTCTTTCATTATAGTGTGTGCTCCTTGAGAACAAGGATTTTTATTTTTTAGACTTTCTTGTATCCATAACACTTAGCACCATGTGTGGCATATAGTATATGCTTAATAAAAGCTCATTTATTTTTTAATTGACTTGACACATCTTTTTCATATACAAAAGACAAAGCATTTTGCCATCATTAACCAGAAACACTAGTAGTTGAACAAAAATCTGTATTTTAGCTCAGGACCACATTGGGGGAAAATAAACAAGCTGCAGCAGTTTCCAAGTCTCCAAATGCCAAAATCACTTTGTGTGTCCCATACTATGCTCTCTGGACCCTGTAAACATCTGAAAATAAATTGGTTTAGATTTATTTATGTCCACTTACTTCCCCAAAGGGCAATAGTCTGTTTCAGGAGTTTGGAGTTACCTGGTCACTCAGAATCATTGCAAAATGGGGCTTAAATTTTCTTGGAAAACAAAGAATACCATTTATGAAACCTTCTGATTCTTCCTGCTTTACAGCTCTTAACAGTCTGAGCAACCCACCTCTGCTAAGGCAGATTCTTGAAGAATCTCATTCTAAACAGAGACATCTTTCCTCAGGAACAGGTGTTGCTGCTAGGATTAGTGATATTTATAGGGGATGGAGGTGTGTGCTTTTTAAAGACCTATTACACAGAATGGAAGTAGTTTGCTCAGGATCATGAAAAGGTAATTTTAAAAATTTATTAAGAGTTCTTGAGATGTTATCTCTGGGTTAAAAACTGCTTTGTAATAAAAAAATTCAATGATAAAGATTTCCATAATTTCACTCTAGATCTGGAAACGCTTTATATCAAAAGGAAATTGTTTATATGCAATTAAGATCTTCAGACACTCCAGATAGCTGTAACATTCTGTTTCATAAGGTCAGCAATACCATCAATTCAATTAATCCTCTCAAACTATCCCCTACATTATTAAAAAGCTGTTCTTGACAGAGTGGCAAATGTGATAGCATCAGTGATCCAGGAAGGCACATATTAGCATTCTGGAGGATTTTGTTCATTGTTTCTCTCTACAATATCAAAAGATTTATAGGAAAAGACTTACAGTGCCTTGGGTTTCTAATTTTTTAAAGTCCTCCCATTCTGCTTCAACTCAATTAATAATGCCCCATTCTTTAAATCTGGTAGAGAGACAGTAAATATACTTTGCCAGCATTTACTTTAATTGTTGTGTACATCTACTTTCCTGCTGCTCTGGCAGACCATAAAATGCAAACCTCTTTTAACTCTCGGTCCAGTTTACATTCAGGATAATTTTGTCATATACATAAAACATCCCATACTACTTTTACCACTATGATCTTGCAAGGACTTTTCACAGTTCTGGGACTGACTAGATCTCTTATTTCAGCTACAGATATATAGCAATTTCATATAATCATACATATAGGGGAGCAGCTGGTGGGACCCTCTAATTTCTCTGATGAGGTGACTAAAGTCCAGATAAGTTAAATATGTGTTCAGTGTCAGTAAAGTAGCAAATATTGAAACTAGGAATAACCCATGTATTCTTACTCCTAACTAGATGGGTAAGCTAGGTGGTGTAGTGGATAGAGTGCCAAACCTTGACTCAGGAAGATTTACTAGCTATGTGACCTTAAGCAAGTCACTTAATCCTGTTTGCCCCAGTTTCCTCATTCATAAAATGAACTACAGAAGGAAATGGCAAATCATTGCAATATCTTTGCCAAGAAAGTCCCAAATGAGATTATGAAGAATTGGACACAACTGAATGAAATTTTTACCCCATCCCAACATCTTTTCTGTTCTACAACTCTGCAAATTCTTTGAACCATGGTTATATAAAATTTTGTTTGTTCTTGCCTTTTAAAGGCAGTGTGGTATATTAGAACACAATTGTGGTGTATAGAATAAGTTTATAAACTTGCAGTCAAGACTTCCCTCTGATCCCTCAGACAAGTTATTTAACCTCTTAGAGTTCCCAGACAATTTTTTTTTAAACTTCAACAGGTGATAGAGGCAGACAAGCAGGATGTGACCATTTTGGAAGGAGAAAGTGGTGGCTCCAGATGATGACAGGAGATTAGTGTGCCAGAATGCAGCAGAAGGAAAGTTCTGAGACCCCAAAAGGAGATAACCAAGGGAATATGGCACAGCTAATTAGTGGGATGTATATCTGGGAAGCTGACCTAGCTGCAATATAAAACAAATTCTATTGAAACAACCTATTTTCACTTCTGAGCATAACCTTTTTGGAGACTTATTACCTTGCCAGTTGTCTTGTCACTGGACTCTAATGACTGGAGGAGAAAATGTGGCAAATGACTTTGCACAGACCTGTCTCACTTAAATTCACTTTCAAATCAGGACATCACCCTCCTGATGTCATTGGTCTTCCAGAATGAAGGACACACAACCACCATCTCTATCATCTATTTTCTTCTATATCTGTCATCTATCTCCTCTATCTATTATTTCCTTCTATATTTGTCATCTATCTCCTTTCATAACTGTCATCTCTCTCTGTCTTTGTCTCTGTCTCTGTCTCTGTTTCTCTTTCTATGTTTGTGTCTGTCTCTCTATGTCAGTTTGTGTGTATCTCACTATTGACATAGGTTAGAACAATCTAGGATTACTTATATGATGTGATAAGGCATTAGAGTTGTCCAGTAACAATTACATGAATCTTTATAAGAAATGAATAAATATAAAATTAGAGTAGCAGTATGTTGAGTGGTTTTTTATTCTCATTTTTTCTTGCTTATTACACTTCCAAGAGAAGATGAAAAGAAAGGAAGAAAAGAAGGAAACTCATCATTTTGATCAGATATTGTACTAGTTCAGTGAACAATTTAACCTTAACAACTTAATTCCTTTAATTTTGGGATCTAATTATAAAATGAAAGAAAATGGTCTTTTTAAAATAGTAAATTGGAAAAAAAACAGCAAAGACACCATCATCATATTTACATAACAGGTTATATTTATAATCTTTAAAATATCAATAGATCCAAAATGAACAAAACTCTGTGAGACAAAATTGACAACTCCTCATTTGCTGCTTTAGTTCACCTATGTAGCCATTATCCACAGTTTCTCCATTAATCATTTTTCAGTATTTAAATGCCTGAAGTCTCTTAAGAAATGATCCTTGAAAATTAAAGATTTTCAAGCGGGTAAAATACTACAAAACATCTGTCATGATTCTAAAAACAATGGAAACACATTTTTTAAATATAAAGAGTCCATATAATATCATTCAACATAAAAACTTCCTAACTAGCCTTCTTTACTATTTCTTTAGTTCTCTATTTTTCCATTACAAGCTTATTTTTCTTTTCTTTCTTGGCAATAATCTACCTAGTAGGTTTTAATTTATCGCTGGCCTCTTGCAAATATTTTTTCTTCAATTATTTTTGAAAAAAATTTTGAGAGTTAGTTGTAATGATGAGGAATGAATAGAGGACGATAAGGGTTTTGGAGTTAAAATTCTAGGAAAACCCTGAAGCCAAATGGTCTACGATAAATAGCTGCTACATACAGCATAATGAGTATGAGGCAATGTTCTTCTTTCTCTATTCTGATAATGAAGAGCCAAAGACCTCCCAAAGCAGAAGATGGGTGACAGCATCAGATTCCACTTACATGGGGTTGTAAAGGAAAGAGAAGGTACAATCAATTTAAAAGTTATCCTGAGAGAATTTCTCTCAGCTGGCTTAAATAGTGTGTGAAGGCTGTTCAATCCGTGGCAAGGATAATGAAGGAGTGAAAGAGAAAGATTGTATTTTCAGTTCTGTTCACATTATGCCTAATAATTTCTAATCTTTTTTTTTTTGAGGGGGGAGGTATCCATTATAAATCACTTGGAATTTGACCTCATTATATGACAACTAAGCCACAGGAGAAAGGTACAGACCAGGTATGTACTGATGAATGTTTAACAACCAGCTCTTGAGGTGGACTGGGGTAAATATAATATATTTTTAAGTTTAATTGCATTATTAGCATTTTCTCCATCATTTTCTTAAGTCCAGACAAGACAAGAAATCAAGTCCTGTTTTCTAGCATTTGACAATTTCTGAAGGGAAAATATTCAGATGAAAACATTTAACAATCAGCTCCCATAAAACAGCATATCACTATGACATAGCAGACGTCAAGTCTGAAATGAATAACCTGAGGAAATATCCTTTAGGGGACAGAAGTTATGTGTCTTAAAAGCAAAACACTAACTTTTTTTTTTGCCCTAGAACTAGCTACTAACACTTAGGACCAGAGAAATTAAAAAAAATGCATACATACACATTTTTTTTTCACCTCTGAACGGAATAGAAAATAATGTGTAGAAGCAAATAGAACTCTATATAGTTCTGACAGTTCAAATGATACATAAGTACACAGGCTGACAAGGGTTGGTTTGTCACTATAGTTCATTTCGCTCAACTCTGCATGGTTCTAGAGGACAATGAAATTCAAAGCACTTAGAATTTCCCCAAAAAGTGAGCTCAGATTCTTTTAAAAGCATTTCTATGAGAAAACGGATCATTTACATGCCAAAAGCACTTTTAATGTGACATATTTAGCACATGTATTATTTAGAAGGAAAGCTGCTTGAACTTGGTGAATTTTAAAGTCTATAAAACGGCACCCTGCTGAGCAGAAAGGGAGCAATTCCCCGTTATGTGATTATTTTGAATAATAGACTTGTACATAACTTTTTACGAAATTAAAGGTATGACATTTGCTTCAGTTTCGTCCCATAAATTGCACTTTAGAACATAAAGAATGGGCTGATGTATGAATTTGTTGTTCCTTCAAGCAATTTAACTGATTTTTAAAGAACAGTTTTTATGTTTCAACTATTGAGTAACACATCAAACAGTTATCTTAGTAGATTTAATGAGAACCCATGGATCACTTAACTCTTCTACAGAACAGTCAGAGACCTCTCAAATGAAAAAGACAGGATGACACAGATTTCTTTTATGGTCACGGTTCCATTTGAACCCAGAACCACACCAAGAATGATGTGCTTTGTTTATTTGGAGTTTTTTGGTTCAGTGCTTTCTCTGGTGAAGACGACTCCTTGTTGGGAAAATCCCTCTACTATGATTATTGGTAACTGTCCTGCAATTTATAATTAGCTTCCTTTTGTAGCAAAAAGTTACGAGTTTCCCAGGATCAGAGAAATAGAGTTTCTAAGACTGGCTCCTTACCTGGCAAAACAATCTCTCTTACAATTGTTTTGTAGATACTGACCCTCACCTAATGTAAGTCTTATCTAAATGGGATCAAAAGAGCTAAGTAAAATCTCTCTCCAGAGTAGAATAATATTAGGAAAGGAGTAAAATTTAGGACATCTCACCCCAAGATTTCTTCATATCAGTCTTTCATTTTTAGCTCTAAATAACAAGAAAACAGACAATATAGAGGATATTCCATAAAGTTGCTTGCTCATTTGGTTTTAATTGAGAAATATTATTTAAAAAACCCCCAACAAGTTATTACAGTCCTTTTAAGAAAGCCTATTGAAAAGTTGAGCTTGAAGATTCTGTCTTTCCCCATATTTTAATGATCTTAACTGAAATGAAACATCCAGATTACAGATTAAATTAATATTTATATTTACATGCATATGATAGTAATTAGAAACAATGTGGTGTAGTAGAGAGTTAACTATAACTACATGACTTTGAGCAAGTATTTTAGCATTTCAATTGCTGTTAGCAATACTCTGAGGCCAAAAATTAAAAATGATAGAGCTGATGGCCAAAGTTTTCACCTTAGGAACTCCCTAAATCACAGGGCTGGTTTCTCTTTCTACTCCCTCTCCCCCACTCTCCAGAAAGATATCTCACAGAAAGATAACTCATATTTCTATTTTACTTTGAAGTTTTAAAAGTGCTGCTTTCATAACTCTGTGAGGTAGAGAGTGTATATATTATCTCCCCCCCCTTTTTTTTTTACAGCCGAGGAGACAGATGGAGAGTTAGAAAGAATAAGCATTTGCTTATGGTCATATAGCTTATAAATGCTGGAAACCTTTGATTCCAAGAGCCAAGCTATTTCTTCTACATGTTGCTGCCTCTCACAGACTGTTTTCTGTAGCTTGTCCATTCACAATTACATACAACTCCTTTTCTGGCCTAAAAAAAGAGTATTGAAGCTAAGATGCAGGGAAATGGCACATGACATCTTCTGGGCTATCTCTATATGTGTTTACAAAGCTGGCCACACAGATATAAGTCCAAACTTTGTTTACTTAAAACAATGAATGCATTTGTAGTTGGATATTAGAATAGTGTTCTTTATGCAGCTGAATGTAAAGGGGTTTTATAGTTTCCATTTTTAAACCCCATACCCATCTCTACCCCACTTTCTTCCCCCCCTCCCCAAGAGATTTCAAATGACAGTGTTTAAATTTGCTTCAGGCTTGAAACTTGGCATTCAGGAAATTGGCTCAGAAATCCTTCTTCAGTCATTTTCTCTGGGTTTCCAGAAAGACTCTAGCCCCTTTTAAAGTCATCGAAATTCAATTCAAAAGCAAGAGTACTTTGGCAGCCTCCTATATTTGCTTTGTGTTCTTGCAATTCCAAAAAAGGGGTTTGTTTTTCTTTGAAGGAAATGTTGCATTTGCTTAATACACAACATGGAGGTTTTGTTTTGACTTCCCAAATTAAAATATCCAACTTTTGGATGTTTGAGAATTGGCACCAACAAATCCACAGTATTTTTAAAAAAATGTTTGAGGACTCATTTCCATACTGCCATTGTCATAGGGCTTATGTAGAACAGGATGAAACTGAGAATGGATGCATGGATCGTCAGCCCAAAATGTATAATTATGATCATCCGAGCCAATAGTATAATTATGTACATTTGTCAGCTATGTAGCCCTTTAGGTCTCAGTGGATACTGTTGATTCTACATTGTGGCCCCCTTGAAACAAGTTTTATTCCTTAGGGCCAAAAAAATAAGATTAAATCCTAAATATATTTTCATATAAAGCTAAGGTTAAAGCAAGTATAGCAAGGAAAACCAGAACGAAATGTCCTTTCTTGAGCTCACAACTTCATTCCTTATCATTCTTCCCTCTTTTTGATTAGTTTGCCTCCAAATGAAACTACTGATTTTTAAAATCAATTGTATTGATATCATCAGCATCCTCATCTTCGTCCTTCTCATTGACAGCAGTAACATTTAGCTAGTGTTACATAGTATCATTATATATAATCATGCAGAAGAGTTAGGATGTTGAGACTGGCATTCTGTATCATGCTTTCCTGGCATGGATACTAAGTTTTGCTGTTAATGTATCCCTCACTCACTGTCCCTCCAGTCTCCATCCCCCCTCTCCTCCCAGCCCGTGTGATTATGAAGACTTCTCATTTTTTAACCAAAATTTTAACATTGTTTTGAAGTCTGGTTCATTTCACACCTTTTACATGTTATCTTTAATGTAAGTAAGCAGGATTCCCTAATCTTCATACCTTGCCACAGATCCAACAGCTCCTAATATACACATGTTTGTGTTGGCGAAGACGAAGGTTGCTTTTAGCAGGCATGAGGCAAGGTTTTAATTTGTAGCTGATAATTTGCTACTGGAAGCTTACCCTGATTAGTCTTCTTACTGCACCAACAGTTTCTGAGGTGGTGTGAATTACCTGCTGTGTATGTTTTTACCACTCACTCAGGGATGAAAATGAGTTACAACCTAGCCCTCAATTAAAGCTCGGAATAAGACAACCTCAAACTTCTTTTTTATGTCCTCACTTCTAAAGAAAAGAATTAGTTGCTTCTGATATTATTGGAATTGTAATTCACACCCTTGGAAATCCTGCAAGGGATCTTTCAGCCCCACTCAAACAAGCACATTTCAGCTGTTACCCAATTACGCTGCCTCTGCTCTAAGTCAAATCATCATCCAACAGCTGAGAATTGAAACAGACTCCATTTGTGAAAATGAATGGTGTGTTTATCTGGTAGAGCTGAATGTTTTTAAGTGTTAGTTGTCCTCCTCCCAAAGAAATTAATATGGTATTTTTTTGTGTGCTGCTAATTGCAAACTTGCAGATACCCAAGTTGAGAGTTTCTATTGCATTCAATGTTAATATGTTGGATGTTTTGTACTTTATAAGAACCTTTTTTAAAGAATCTGGAGGATGGGAGAAAAAAATAAGTGCTTTCTCAACTAAACATTCTAGGTAAATGTTTTAGGTCCCATAAGAAAATCCCAAATACTTTTGGACAGTTGGCTACCAGTCACTGGAATCAAATAGGATATTTGCTTTATTGTCTAGAAATTTAGTAAAGAAACAAAATATGGCACTATATTGGGAGGAGGGGGGCTGCATAAGAAGGGCAAAATTTGATTTCTGCTTTTTTAACTTTAAAAATATTTTCAAAATCTTAAGAATTTTTTTTTAAATTGGTAATTTTGTCAGTGTGGATACTTCCTCACCCTGGATTGAGCAGCTCTCTCTTCAAAAGGAGTTGTGATAGAAAAATTCACTACCATGAAGCCAGACTAGTGATGAACCTTCCTGAGCTTAACTGGGTTTGTTCTCAGAAGACAATTACACAGTCCAGCACAGGTTTTGCCTGAAGGTAAAGTCTTTCTAGCTGTGTGGGACCCATCAGAGCTTGTATACTCTGGGCAGAGCTTTTGAGAACCCAGGAGTTCATTTCACAACAAGAATCAGAGTAGCAATGAGACAGCATGTCAAAGCGCTTGACTTGTATGCAGGTGGACTAATGCTCAAATGATATTTCAGATACTAGTTGTGTGGCCTTAGACAATGACTTCACCTTGATCCTGTAATGTGGGAGAGAGAACTTAGATTTTAAAGTATTTAATATTTACTAATAAAGTATTCTCACCCCACCTGCCTTTTCATATCTTTCTCTTATTAAAGGCTCAATTCAGGTGATACCTTCTAACTCCCTCCAACCAGAAGTTGATAAAATTGGGATTCAGAAATAAAAGAATCTCTACTTTGTGCCATAGAAGTATGGCAGAAAAGTCTGCTCCTCCCTCAGTTATATTTCTACTTTTCTTTTAATAGAAGTCTTTCATATACATATTAGGGCCAGAAAATTGAAGGTGGAGAAAAGAAGAGAGGTTGATAGTGGAAACTGTCTGCCTGGGAGTATAGTGGAATGAGTAAGAGGGTTGGAGTCAGTGGACTTGATTCCAAATATGGTGTCTGTTTCCTGATGGCTTTTGTACCTCAGCTAAATCATTTACTTAGATGCACAGTCGCTTGATCTGGACTGAATAGTTTCTGAAGTCCTTTATGGCTCTAGATCTAGGATACTATGATCTCCTTGGGCCTCAGTTTTCTCATTTATCAAATGAGGGAATTGAACTAAATTGAACCTTCAGTTTACTCCTAATTGTAAGTTTATGAAGCTGTGATAACATTGCTCAATATTATTTATGAATGAAAGTTAAAGTCAGATGGAGGTATCTCTATTCCACAAAATTATACAGTTGTCTTTGTGGCAAGTCAGAATTTGAATTCTTGCTCCATCTCAAGGTTGAAAAAATGAAAGGAGGGTTAGCTCAAAGGATATGTAGGGAAAGTATATCCTGTGCTTTGGAAAAGAAGAAATAAACTTATAGAACCTGTTGCTTGTATTTCTAGCACAATTACAAATTCCTACAATGTTTACACAAGGTCTTTTCCCCTTCATATTTCTTTAATATCTTTGTTGATACCTAGAGTAGTGCTTTGCATACAGTAAGTGCTCAACAATTTTTTTTTCAATTGATCAGACTATGTATAAGGCACTGAGGCATGCACAGACCTGAAGGAGTTCTTTTACTTCAGTAAAGTCGCTCAATGAATAGAGTGGACTTGGAGCCCAGGATGATCCAATTTCAAATCTGGCTTCACACATTAACTGTGTGACCCTAGGCAAGTCACATCTGAAAAAATAGATAGAAACAACCTGTCAGGGTTTTGTTGGGATCAAATGAGATAATATTTGTAAAATACTTTACAAAACTTAAAATGATAGATAAATGTTTTCTATTATAGCTACTGCTACTACTGTGACAATGATACCAACTACCATTACAAGTACTAATTGAATGACAACTACCACCACCACCACCACTACTACCACTAGTAACTTTTACTACAATGTCAATGACTACCACCACTACCACCACTACTACTGCTACTACTGCTACTATGACAGTGATGACTACTATTACAACTACTAATAGAATGATAACTACTAGCAGCACTACTACCACCACCAGCACTACTACTATCAGCAGCACTACTACTCCTACTCCTACTGCAATATCAATGACAATGGCTACTACCACTATTACTGCTACAAGTTAATTGAATAAAAGTTCTGAGCTCTAAAACAGAACTTAGCTTTATTTTATCCTTGAGAATATTCAGAAGCAGATTGAGAGATAGGAAAACCAATTCCAGAAAATCCATATTGAGCAATATTGATTTTGCTTATGCTATTAGTGAAGGCAACATGACAAAATGAAGATAGAACTGGCTTTAGAGGGAAAAAGTCTGGATTCATGTTGTGTCTCTTTCTTGACTCAAAGGCTAGCTCTTTAGAGATATATGATATAGAGATTATCTTCTAATACACTTTATAAAAACAAGCTGCCTCTGTAAAGTTAAATGACTTTTATAAAATAAACAAACAATAAGCTCATAAAGATCTTTGATCCTATGTGTCAGTCATTACATGACCATAAAGATAGTCATCTGTTATAGAACATCATTCATTAAAACTTCTTCTTCTTCTTCTTCTTCTTCTTCTTTTTTTTTTTTTTGAGAGTACCTTCAATATTTGCCTCCTAAGCCAAAATGGGAGAGAATGACTTTGGCTTTGCTCTGGGTTTTACACCAAGTTTAGAGGGCTCTGGATTTAAAATGTACTGATAATATCTATATTCTTTCAAAAGATAGGTGGGTAAAATGCCAGGTCAGGAGTCAGGAAGAACTGAGTTTGAATATGGTCTCAGACATTTACAGGATGTATCAGTAAGTCACTTGACTTCTGTTTACCTCAATGCCCTCAAATACAGAGGTGGATAGTACCTACCTCCTAGTTTTGTTATGAGGATCAATTGACAGAATATTTGTAAAGTACTTGTTGCACAGTGCCTGACACATAGTAGGTAATATATAAATTATTAGCATTGTATTATTAAATTGTTATCTAACAAGGAATGATGACAAAATAAGGGCAAAAGTGGTTTCATGGAACTATCTCAGGGTCCAGATGTCTCCCACAAATGATGGCATTATAATGCTTTTCCTCATTCAACTAACGATGCCCTTTATGTCGCTCCACCAAATGCAGTTTCTGGAATAGAAATTCCTATTAATGCTATGCCTTTATAAACTATTCTCCTAAAGATATTTACCAAGATGAAAAGGAAGACTTTTAGATTGGTAGTTCCTTAACATTTCTTGGAAATTGTCTTTGCTAAAAGCATTCTTCATTGTATATTATTATTCAGCTTTCATGTCAAACAGAAATAACTCTGTACATAAGAAGAGTGTCCCAAAGCCGGACCAATTTAAACCCATATTAACAATGAGAAGAAAATGACATTTGCCATCAAATGACATTTATCAATTTTTCTAGCACACATGCTTATTTCTTCATGAATATTTGGAAATTTAAAGTTTAAAATGTTTAAATTTTCAAAGGACTTTATGAGCACCATAACCTTTTATAAACTGGAAGTTGATGATTAGCTATCCACTGATTTCACTATAAAGTTGGAAAGACTGCAGTCTGAGGAAATGTTAAGAATTCAGAAGTGAGAAAACATCCATACCCTCTTTCTGGTACTCACTCTGGTCACTTACTGTAAAAGAATTCCATAGTCCACATATTTTTGTTGTTTTTCAATTGTTTTCAGTTATGTATGATTCTTTGTGACATTCTTTGGTATTTTCTTGGTAGAGATTGCTGTTTCCTTCTCCAGATCATTTTTCAGAGAAAGAAACTGAGTAAAACAGGGTGAAGTGATTACCCAGGGTCATATGAGCTACTAAGGGTCTAAGGTCAGATTTGAACTGAAGTCTTCCTGACTTCAGACCTTTTACTGTATCTACTATGCTACTTGACTCTCCATATACTATATTGTAATTTAAGAAAATTTTGCCATGAGATTTGGTTAAAATTAGTGTCATTGTATATGTCTGTCTGTCTGTCTCTCTCTTCTCCCTTCTCCCTCAGACTGTTTTAGATATCTAGGTTAAGGAGTGGACATATCCTTATTGGTCTTATGATAAAATAAACAAAAAATATAAGCCACTGTATAGTGATAGAATGAAATAGAACAAAAAATGATAGATATTTTATCACTTGTGAATTGGACGGCAATTAAGAATGAAGTAGAGATCCATTGAGGTCAATCCAAGTGGCCTTGTGTTGGATAGACTCACTTTCTGCATTTCTGATGTCAGTATCAACTAGGAATTGACTTCATTATACTAACAGTCCCTGGGAGTTTTTCAAAGTTAGATAAGCACAGAGTTTTTGTTTGTTTTTCCTGAGAGTGTTTTCTTCTTGTTTTCATTTGTTTTTCATATTAAAAAAGTTAATAGCCACTTTAGACCGATCAGTTCTGATTTGAGATTTTGGATTGTAGATGACTTTCCTCTGGGGATTAGTTGGTGACTACTAACCACATACATATCTAGATCTTGAATTATACAATAAAGTTAATACTGAATGAAGTGTGGTCTTTTGATGGATGGGAAAATAGGGGAGAGAGATTTGGACCTAAAAATACATGTGAAAACTCTTTTCACAGATTAGGACTGACAACAACTTTTTGTTTGTTTCTGAGATATAGATCTTTCCATAAAAGGATTTTTAGAAATGAAAAATATGGAAGTTTAATTGGCAACATATTGGATAAGACATCACTGATACTTTGGAAGCATGGAGGTAGGAGACTCAATATGTCCAATGTCAAAGAGGGGCCTTCATTGTTCTCTAAAAGTCAAAACCCTTGGGTTTCTTAGAAATTGAAAAAGATAAAATGTCTACATAAATCCCATGTGTTTCCTGAAAAGCATTTTTGGGACTGGTTAGGAAGAGGCCCATGATGACAAAAGAGGCAATAGGCAATGTTAATATGTGAATAAACTGATGGTAAATTCTCTCAAGAATTTACAAGGAGATCGGCAATATTAATGAACTTATTTTGTTCTCAATTGAAAGAAAAGAGGAGAAGGAAATTGAAGGAAATTGAGAAAATGGGAGTCCTATACAATATGTGTATTTGCTTTTTTATGATAACACATTGTTCCAAAGAAAAGTGGTTTTGTTTTGGCAGGTGGACTTCGGGTATTAATTTCCAGTTTAAAATTTTTGCTAAGAAAATTCTATCTCTAAGGCTAGTGGTATTCTGTTCTCAGGAAATTAGACAATGCTATTGACCAGATAGATAGAATAGTGTGGTGAGATATAGAGACGTGAATGTACACAGGAAAGGAAAAAGAAATGGAGAGAGATGAGAAAGATAAAAAGAGAGACAGAGAGACAAGGAGACAGAGAAAATTTTACCTCCTGCTTTCCACTGCCATATGCTCCTTCAAATAATTGTAATTTAATGTTCTATTCAGAAGAACATATTTATACCAGGATAGCTCAATATTAATCTAAGAATCAGAAAAATAGCTTGTCATTTATTTAACCCCAGCAGGATGGGAGGTTAGATTCACTACTGAAAGCCTGTTACAAATAGCTGGGACATTCTAAGGTCACCAAATGACGGCTGTCATTTTTGTATTCAGCCCAATGATGAAAGAGCTTTTCAATGTTTGGACATTCAATCTATGTAGTGCCACGACCTGGACATACCCTTTTACTAAACACTGGCCCACTAAATCCTCCTGGAATGTTGTTTACCTCTAGATAAATCAAACCTGACAATGTAGGTTAACTTCCCTGATTCATTTTTCAGCCGCAAATGATTAATAATTTTTTACAGAACGAAAGCTACAGACTTCTTATTACACGGTGGACTACAGGGAGTGATATAATTCTTGGATGTCATGTGAAATGCGAGGCCATTTTTCTTGGACTGATGTCCCCAGTTCTCTACTAAACACAGTAGCTCCCTTGCCTCTTCTAGAAGATCATCCAGCAATGAATGACCTTATCAATTACAGTAAGTCAGCATCTTTTCCCCCCAGAGTTTGAGCAAGCTGTTCTCTGCAATTTGTACCAGTTGGCCCAGGACTAAATCCCGAATCCATTTCCAAGCCTAAGCATGTCACATACTGTAGTGGTGAAAGACGTATTGCTGTGGTAAGCAGAGCCATGGGGTCTGTGAGAAAAGGAGAGTTTTGTTGGCTGACCAGCAGCCTTATAGAATGGAAAGGAGCCAAGGTGCAGAGAATAAATGACAATGAAGGAAGTCAGAATGGGGGGAAAATCCATCCAACGATTCTTCCCTTAGGCCTGTGAATTTTGTGCCCTAGAAAGAATAAGTGGCAAGGGCAGATGCTATTCTTAAATGAATCTGTTCTTGTTGTTTTTGGCAAATAGCTCCTCCTCTTCTCATGATCCTGGCTTATGGCTTTAGGCTACATTGGTAATTCAGAGATTGAGGTATAAGATCCACAAATTCTTGGCCACAAGGTCCTTGAAAAAATTACATGGTACCTGTGGATTTTGTTTTGCTAAAATCTCATTGATATCAAGGTTGGAGTAGGAAAGAAGGGAGGAAGACACAGAAGTCTCCAGAAAGAGATGGAAGAATAACTTTTTCCTGTTACCTGGCATACTCTCCCTTCTAAATGTTTCCTCTTGGAACACATACATCTATTCAGAACTAACTTTGCGGCACATACTATAGGAAGCTACTTCACACATCTCCCCTACTTTTTCCCACCATCTCCAGTGTCGGCAGCTAGGTGACTCAGTGGGCAAAATGCTTGACTCAAGAGTTAGGATAACCTCATTTCAAATCTTGCCTCAGACACTTACTGAAATAGCTTTGGGCAAGTCATTTAATGTAATAATAGTAATATGGGAAACGTAGCATTTATCTCAAGGGATGCTTGTGGGGACTACAATAAGCTAATACATGCGAAAACTTTTGCAAATGTTCAGATGCAATAAGAAATCTTTTTTTGTTTGATATCTCTGTGTGTATACACACATATATAATATATGATATATGTGCATACATATATACAAAAATGTGGAGAGAGACAGAGAGAGAAGAGAGGGATTGAGAACAAGAAGGAGAGTTGTATTTAAGGCACTGTAGCCTAATGGATTAAAAGGCCAATCTCTGAGCCAGAAAGATGAGTCTGAGATTCATCTCTGATATATAATAGCAGGGGAATCCTGTTCAAGTTACAACTTCTGGTGCTTTATTTATACTTTCTATTTGCAGAGAATATTCTATCGGGCACTGGTAGAGGGAGATTCCACTTCTTTACCAAAGAAACCACTGTTCAGTCCTTATCAATATGTCTTTTTTCGTTATCTGCATACACAAATCTCCTCTACTTAACTCAGAAAGGTAGATGTTTGACATTAGAGGATATTAATTCAAAGAATGAAACAATCCTTATCAACTCAAGGAGCTTATATTCTAATGGGAATGTTCATATTCTATAGTGGGAGAGATGACATTCAAGTGACCATATTCTACAGGGGGAAATAGGTTCATCAATTTGCCTGGGATAGGTGGGTAGGGAACTTTTCTAATCAATTTCCTTTACACAATTTATAGCTATTTCATAAGAAAATATTCCACCAAATTATTTCACAACAGAGGAAGAGAAGAAACATTTTTTTGGCATCTACTATATGTCAAGCATCATGATTATCATTTATTTCAAATATTATCTCATTTCATCCTCACAATAATCCTGCTCTTATTACTCCCATTTTACTATTAAGAAAACTGAGGTCAAGTGACTTTCTCAGCCAGAGTCACACAGCTAGTAAATGTCTAAAGCTACATGTGAATTAATGTTTTTCCAGCTCCATTCACTTCATTCACTGTGCTATCTTGTGATTTATGTATTTAAAACTGGAAGAAACCAAATGGTCTATATCCTTACATTTTTATATATGAACAAACTAAACTCCCCAAAAGATTAAGTATCTTGCCCAAGATCTTGGAATCAAGACTGACTTAAATTTACATCTTGCATCTGATATTTATTAGCAAGTTGCTTAACTATTCCTCAGTTATCCCAAGAAAACAAAGATAACGATACATGTGATACTAATACAATATTCACCACCTAACCTCTCTGAGCCTCAGTTTCTTTAATTGTAAAATGAAAATAATAACTGTTAGCTGTTTAACTCCTACACAGAATTTTTAATACTCAAGTGATATAGTATATGTATAGAGCTTTGAAGAACCTCTACTTGCTATAACACATGAGGTCCCACTTCAAGGACTATTGACTCATTCATATTCCCATTGTTGAAGAGTATATTCAACTGGTGAATAGTGGAGAGTGCACACCATATTTTCAAGAATGATCTGGCAAGATAGTACAAGTACTCGTAGGGATATTGGACTTACTCGATGACTGAAACAGAAATGTTCAGTACAGGCTTTTAATAAAAAATATCTATAGTAATTTTTCTGAGTAATGGGAGAAAATTCAATTAGCTAACAATTATTTCTGAGAACCCTCTGTGTACTTATTACTTCTGGTATTGAGTAAGACAATCATAGACTCTTAGTTCAATGCCCTTTATACTATACCATGCAAATTCATGCATAAAATTTTGGTATTGAGCCTTAACATATATTTTTACATTCTATTCATGCTGTTTGTTTTTATATCACTATATTTTTCAGATAAACCCATTCCCATACCATAACTTCTGCTCAGCAAGCTTTCCCTTATGAGTTTTTTTTTAAATTAAGCAAAACTATCGGACATAGCATTTAGATGTGATGGTACAGATAGTATTCTATTCCCTTCTTAGTCCCCCACATCTTCAACAAAAGTTTGAGTCTAAATATTAGTAACTAATAAGCTTAAATTTTACATTTATTGCTTGGGTTTTGTTCCTTTGGAAATGAATAGAAAATAATGGGACAGAATAGAAAAACAATGTCTCATGCATAGTGTGCATTTAATAAAGGCCTATTGTATTGAACTGAAGATGGGTAAGTGGGTGGAGGAGCCCAAGAAAATCATTTTGGAGACAAAATTAACTTTGATGAATCACGATATGAGAAAGAGTTGATTTGGTTGGTTGGGAATTCGGATTGAAACTTTAGGGTTGCTCCAATTTTATCTCTGCTGGCTGGCCATCCTTATTATAACCCCTTCTGAAGGCCACCATTTCATTCTTTCATAATGAAATTATGGTCTACTGTGTAGTTAAGGACGTTAGTCGTTATGTGAGACATACATTAGGCAGGCATTGGGCACAAGGCTGAAATGATTTCCCTTCAGCTGTTCTTTTCTACTGTGTAATTACATAATTAGGATGCAGACTATCCATCATAAAATTCTTTTTGTAAATCCATGGGAAAAGCTACTGAATATGGACAACAGATGATTTTTAGCCCTCAATATCACAGCTGGTTTACATTTTTCCCTCCAGATCCTGTAAGTGGGCAGGCCACGTTACACAACCCTTTCATGCCAAATTTCCTTTTAAAAATTGAAACCAGTTTGGAGTTAGCCAAGACAGAGACAACATTTAAGATTACCCAATTCCTACTTACCTGAAGTTTTGAAATAGTCTAATCATGTTATTAAATAAACCTTTCCCTTCCCTTTCAACTCATCCATTGCTTTAATTCCCAGGGCTGCTGATACTCTTTTTCGTTTCTTTCTCCTTCCACATTTGTTCTCTCTCCATATTCTTAGTTACTTAAGTTCCTTCTTCCCCTTTCTATTTCTAGTTTTCTCACCTTTCTGACCTTTCCCACAATCTCTGGCCATGAGTAACCTCCATCTTGCCTAAATGACCAGCCCTCTAAATTCCTTGAGAGCTTGGTTTGACAGAATCCTAAAATTTATGTTTTTTTAAATGCCTGAATCCCCCACCCGAACTACATCTCTTAAGCCTCTGCAATAATATAAAGAACCTGTATGTTCACAATATATCTAAAGATAGTTCTTTCCAACAGCTTTTGCAATATATTATTATTGGCACAATTAATAGTTGTATAAAAAGGAATGACTGGAGCTTAGTTTGTTACTAAAATGCTTTCATTTCTTTTACTTTCTATGAGTTGCTACATTTAAGTCCTACTGAAAATATTCCTCTTGACAGAGAGATGAATCTGGAGTATAAACCAATAGAACGAACACTGGGTTTTGGTATTTTCAAATCTCACTTCTTTTATTTAATAATATCTAGCATTTGCATAGTGCTCCCTATATATCAGGCACTGTCTAAGTATTTGTAAATATTGCCTCATTTTATCCTTACAACAACTCTAGGAGGTAGGTGTTATTATTATTCCCATCTATAAAGATGAAGAAATAGAAGTGGACAGAAGTTGTGACTTACTCCAGAATCACATAAGAAATGTAAGGCCAGAATTGAGTTGATGTCCTCACTGTTATCTCTAGCAATCTCTCTAGGTCTCAGTTTATCTATCTGTAAAATGAAGAAGTTGAACCGGAATGCTCCCAAGGTCTCTTCTAGTTCTAAATCTATGATTTTCAGGCCAATAGAGCATGAGCTTTGGTAGATTCTATTTAAAACCAGAGCCTATGAGACAAGATATTTTTTCTGCTGACCAAGCCCAGTCTAGGTAAGAACAGAAGCAATAATTTTTAATAGTTTGTCTACTAGGAAATGAAATCTTCCTCCATGGCTACTCAGTTAACTGGTTTTAGCAAAACATGACGCAAAGTAAAATGGAAAATACAAGATGGAGAAATTTTTTAAAACTACAGTCTTGGAAAAAAAGCCGAGTTGTGAATAAAGAGATAGTAATTTTACTTGTGTTTGGACAATTAGTCCCTGTAACAATTAGACTTTGTATGTTAGCTTCTCCTTAAGTTTTTCATCTTGAAGTTGAGATATTACTGGGGAGGGGATGAGTCAGGATTTATTAAAGGAAGATGTGAAACAGAGGTGATCCTTAGATGCTTGCTATATTAGTATATAGAAATTGTCTTATTCCAATATTGATGAGGTTTCTGAATGCTGACCTTATTAGAACAAAGTTAGTTTGATAGAGTGAGAGGAAGAAATGTGAGGCAAAAATCTCAATGGGAAGAGATCTGGGGTCCTGGTCCTTGGAACCTGACCTGATTTCTGTAATGACATTATTTCTTTTATTTTTCTTTCTTTTCTTTTTTTTTTTTTTTTGAGTGTACAATCCTTAGTAAAGTTCCATCTCAGTGGGCGCAACTCAGTATTTTGTTTCAGTATATGCCTTCCAGATGGAACAAAATAATTACCTTCCCAACAGGCTTACAATAGAACACAAATTCAGATTCAATCCATTCTCTCAGCCCTAATGCTTACTCTAGATGACAATCTGAAACTAAATTTCCTTTTTTTAAGTGCATGAGAGAATGAAAGGGACATAAGTATAAGGGAAAGATGCTTAAAATATGGAAAAGAAAATATCTTAATCTTGCTTGTTCTCAATATTCATAGACTATTTAAAGGACTTACATTACCTACTCAAAAAATTCTTTCTCTTTTTATGATATTCAGTGTAGTTTTCTGGAGTTCAGTTGGTAATTCTTATTCTAAGTGGAGATTGTACAATTAAAATAGTGTTTATACTTTTTCTTATTTTCAAATTTTAATGAGTAATATGTGCTAATTCATAAGATGTGGCTCACAAATTCATAGAATCCTATTATCTTAAGGTTAGAAGTGTCTTTAAAGGCCCATTTTGTCCAATTCATATCTGATCAGGAAATCAACCTCTATAATATTCTTAAGGTGTGGCCATCTAGATTCTGCTTAAAATCCTTTGATATAAAAAAATACACACATGCCATACACACCTCTATGTATGCATACATATGTACATATATACTATATGATCTTGGAAGAGAATTTACTAGCTTTTTGGATGACCAAAAAAACCCCATATCATGCAGAATAATGACCTTGAATTGAGTCTTAAAGGAAATTACAAATGCCAAGAACAAAGAGGAAGAAGAGTATTCCAGGAAAGGGAAATGCTAGTACAAAGACAAGGAGACAGGAAATAGAATAACATGGTTGAGAATATCAAGGAGGGAATAATGTGTAAGAAAACTGGAAAAGCAGGATGGGACCTGGATGTAAAGTTTTTACCACAAAACAAAGGGATTTAGATTTGATCTTAAAAGCAATAGGAAGCCAGTAGAATTTATTGAGGGAGGGAAGGAATATGATCAGAGAGTTTGATTTTTTTTAAATAACAATAGCTTTTTTATTTTTTCAAATACATGGAAACATAGTTTTCAACATTCATCCTTGTAAAACCATGTGTTCCAAATTTTTCTCCCTTTTTTCTCCTCCCCCTCCACTAGACAGCAAATAATACAATATAGGTTAAGCATGTGCAATTCTTCTAAACAAATTTATCACAGGCATTCACTTTGGGAAGATATCTTAGGCAGTTTTGTGAAGGAAGGGTTGGGTTAGGGAGAAATGTGAGTCATAAAAATGAAATTGGAGGATATTGCAATAGTCCAGGTGAGACAAAATGAAAACCTGAAGTATGGTGGTAGCTATGTGAGTGAAGAAAATAGGACATATATGTAAGATGTTGTGGAGATAGAAACAAGATTTAGCAATTATTAGTTCTTGACCCAAGTACACGACTTTATATTTATTGTTGTTTAATTTCATTTTAAAATTAAACCTTAATATTATGTATTCAACATTTAGATTTCACATAATAACCCACCCTGAGAAGTCTGGGTTACATACAAATCATTTACTTTTAGAGTTGGAAGGGTCCTTGAGTTAATCTACCTCAGGCTCTTACCTAATGTAAAGTTCCTTCAATTGTCTCTTTGGCAGATGATTATTTAGACATTCCTTATTTGTTTCATTTTGTTGAGGGCTGATTCCATTTCAAATGAATTTAGGTAAGGTGAAAGAGAAAGAGGAGACATTTCTGTATGAAAATAATAAGAATCCCTTTTTAAGGAAGGATCCCATACAAGTATATACTCCATGCCTCTCAATCAAACCTTCAAAGAAATACACATACAAACACACACACACATACAAACACCACATAAAATTCCGTTTCTAGTGTGTTTTTTACATTAGTTCCTTTGGGGCTAATATTGGTCAAAGTTTTCTGGAAGTAGAGTGAAGCTTTATTCAATATTCTTAGTGTTCAAATAAAACTTTTAGTGTTAAAGAGAAAGAAAACTACTCATTTTTTCCTATTCCATTATTTCATTCACAGAAAAAGCTTTTAAACAGCTATTGAAGAACTTGAATTTTAGCTACTCTAAACATAACAATCTTCAGTAAAAGTAAAGTAAATATAACTTTCATTTTTATTATTGAATGATTTCTAATAGTTCTGGGAAATTAATAAGAGCTTTTGAACTCAAAGGCTACTCTCTTAATCCTTACATATTTCATTTTGATCCTGATTCAGAAATCTCAGGAAGATCATTGTATCCACATATCCTGAGTGGTAATGTTAGCATCACTAAGATTAGTTAGAAGGATTTAAATAACTAAGGACTTGGGCATTTAGGATAGGAGTGTAGGAATGATAAAGAGAGGGAGTAGGATTCTCTTTCCTGGAGAACTGATGAAAATCTACAGATAAATTTCTTTTTGGTGTCTCATTTTCAAGAATGTACTTTTTACCCCTTTCTTGCCCCTGTCTCTGTGACTGCTTGTCTCCCTCTTGTCTGCCTCTAATTTTCCTTGTTTTTCTTTGTTCCTTTGTCTCTGTCTGTCTGTCTGTCTGTCTCTCAGTCTCTCTCTTAATCTGGTCAGGAAATTTAAGGAAACTGAACTCCAGCTCTGGATGAATTTTCTTTTTTCTTTTTCTTTTTTTTGTTCTCATAGAAATAATTCTTAAACTGATACGTCAACATGTCATTGATTTGTTTGTTATCTTTTGTTGATATAGAAAAGGAAGATCCAAGTGACCATTTATCAATTCTACAATGATGCTAGTTTTTTTTTTAGTTTCATAGCAATTAAGAGCGAATAAGTGACTGTAGAAAGCTTATCCATGTTGTTGTATGTCTGTACACAAATTTGTGCTGAAAATTTGGTATTAAATCTCAACTTTGAAAAATTCAATAGAACTTTGTTATAATTCTGTTCTGTTCAATTTGGGGGGAGAGTATTAGGAAATGAGGGTGATAGAAAAAACATTGATAGTATAATTTTTAAGAGAAAAGAAAGAAAAGAAAATGGGCAGTTTATATTTATTCTAATTTTTAAAAGTATACTTGTAATTTTATTGGTATAGAGTCTGGTTGCCTCTTCTGTTTTGTGTTTCTTTCCTAGAATATGACTTCACTCAACTGAAATTCCTCTCTCTAAAGTTACCAGTTAGTTCTTAATTGTCAAATCTAATGGACTTTTCTTAACCCATTTCATCATCTTTCTTGATATTGCTGCAGCCTTTGATAATATCAGCCACACATTTCTCCTTGAAACTCTCTTTACTCTAGTTTTCTGTGAAGCTGCTCCTTCTATTTGACTGGTTAAATCTCTACTTACCTTACCTGATTGATTCTTCCTTCTTTGGTTCCTTTAATGGATCTTTGGATAAATTAATTAATTAAATAATGGATTTTTATTTTCAAAATATATGCAAAGATTGTTTCCACTATTTAGTCTTGCAAAACCTTGTTTTCCTAATTTTTCTCTCTCCCTTTCCCCCCACCTCCTTTAGAGACAAGAAATCCAGTATATGTTAAATATGTGCAATTCTTCTATAGATATTTCCACATTTATCATGCTGCACAAGAAAAATCATATCAAAAAAGGAAAAAAATAGAAAGAAAAAAAGCAAATGAACAACAACAGAAAGGGTGAAAATACTATGTTTGATCCATATTTAGTCCCCACAGCCCTTTCTGGATGCTGATGGCTCTCTCCATCATGAGTCTGTTGCAATAGACCTGAATCACCTTATTGTTAAAAAGAGTCATGTCCGGCTCCCTGACTATTCTTTTAGCCATTGAAGTTATTTCTTTAAGTATTTTATAGTGGAATGTATAAAATAATTAAATGTACTTTGGTAGATTGATACTCAAATATCTTATGTATTTTAATTATTTTAAATGTTATTTGTCCTCGTTATTGTCCCCAAATATTATTGTCTACTGGATTTTGTTATTCTATAGAAATATATTCTATATTCTATAGAAATGCTATTAATGTTTTGTAAGCTATAAGTTTGATAAAACTATTAATTATCTCAAATAGCTTATTTGTTGGTTCCTTAGAATTTTCTAAATAAACCATCGTGTCATTAGCAAATAGAAAGAATTTTGAGGAAACAGACCTTTAAATTAAATTTAGAAGACTGTGTCTTGATGGACCATGATTAGAAAACTGCCTCAAGTATAAAAGATAGTACAGAATACTTGTGTGAGTTGAAAATGGAAATACATAAGAGAGTAAGTCAATGGCTTTACTTAAGTAATATAAGAAAGGAAGGTAAAGAAGAAGATTCATAGGTGATTAGAGGTAGAAGGGATATTAGAGAGCATCAGGGCCAAACTCATTATATAGAAGATAAATTGAGGTCCTTTTAGGTAAAGTGACAGTCTTCCTGTCCAAGATTTTTTTACATGTGCATTTTGTATAAGAAGATTGAATAAAAAGAAAACAATAAAGTGAAAAATAGTTAGCTTCAGGCTGTACTCAGACAACAGTTTTCTCTACAGGTGGATAGTATGCTTCATTATTAGTTCTTTGGGAATGTCATGGATTACAGTATTGTAAAGAACAGCTACATCATTCACAGTTCTTCATCATACAATATTGCTCACTTTGATTCACATCAGTTCATGTAAGTCTTTTCAGGTTTTTCTGAAATCATCTTGCTTGCCATTAATTACATTACAGTAATATTCCATCACAATAATATGCCACAGTTTATCCAGCTATTCTCATTTGAAGGGTATCCCTTAAATTCTTTGCCACCACAAAAAGAGCCACTATAAAAACTTTGTACAAAGATGTCCTTCTATCCTTCCCCTTTTAAAAAAATTCTCTGGGACTCTGATTTCTGCTCAAGAATTGTTGATGGCACACATATTAATTAGTCAAATATTGTAACATAATTAACATATAGTGGACTTCCTGCCATCTAGGGGAGGGGTGCAGACTAGGGGGGAAAAATTTGTAACGGAAAGCTTTGTAAGGGTCAATGTTGAAAAATTGCCCATACATATGTTTTGCAAATAAAAAGCTTTAATTAAAAAAAATTGTTGATGGCTCTCTATGGCCTCTAGGTTAAGCTATGACCTTTCTTGAGCCAGACAGCCCATCACAATCAGGCTCCAACCTTCCTTTCTAGACTTATTTTGTCTAACAGCCCTTCATGCTTTATATGGTCTAAACATATAGTGATCAGTGTGCAACTTAACATTCTATCTCATATCTCCATACCTTTATATAGAATGTCCTCATGCTTGAAATACATTCCCTTCTCACCTGTACCTCTTAAGGGTTCTGAGATTCTCTCAAAGATCCATTTAAGTATTGTCTTCTCCATGAAGCCTGTCCTAATTCTCCCAGGTGTTACCAAATTTTCTTATTATTACTTTTCTATATTTATATTGTCTCTCCCAGTAGAATGTGAACTCTTTGGGGTCAGGAACCTTTCACATTATCTCACACTAAGTGATTTATAATTTTTAATAGAATTGTTCTTTCACAAGCTGAATTAGTGGCAGAATTTGAACTAATTCAGGTTTGCTTACTCCACTTTAAGTGGTGAGAGGCAGTGTGAAGCAGTGGGAATGGCTCTAGCTTAGCAATGAGGAACATTTGAGTGTAAATCCAGTCTTGGAATCTTATTACCTATATTATGCTGAGCAAGCAATTTTATGTTTCTGTAAATCAATTTCCTTATTTCCAAAATGAAGGAGTTGGATTCTATCATCTTTAAAGTCCCTTCTAGTTTTAAACTTAAAATGCTTTAAGTGTTCTTCTAGTTCTTATTCTTATACAAATTTATTTATACCTCATTTGTGTAGAAAAGCATACTGCTTTAAATTAATGAAAGAATAGCACATTAATTTAAAAATGGGCACAATTGGAGACTTCAATATTTTAATGTCTAGTTCATTTTCTATTTATTAGATTTATAGAATCTTTAAACTGCTCTCTGAGTAGACGGTTCAAATCCAAATTAGACAACCACAACTATTTTATTTTTAAATAAAAATATTAGCATCCTATAACTTTTCAAAAAGTAGTATGATTATGGATTTCTCTTGCACATCCTTAGTTGGTCCAAAAGTTTATCTTTTGAAATTGAATAGGCATTTTAGGCCTTCCTTTTAACCTCATTTTTGAGACATATATGGTCTGCATTTGAACATAGACACATTATGAGGGCATTAGTTTCTACAACTAATCTGGACTAAGCATGGGCAAATGCTGGAATGTGTATGTACATCCCTTTTGCATGGGTGTCAGTGAAGTCCAAGGCCTTGGAAAATGTTATTTGTCACATTTACCACCCAGAAAAGAGCTTAAATGTGTCGAACAAAAAAGTCTTCCAGCTGGCTAAGTTCAAGGCAGCATAGCTACCAACTCCCTTAGAATTTACTGAAATCTGGGAAAAGGGACCTGAACATTATTGGGGGAGAAGTCAGCTTGTACAGGGAGATATGGCTTAGATCTCATAAGCATTCTCATGGGGTCCTGAAGATAAAAAACATGGTTTTCTTTTCACTGAAAAGACATTTCAAAGGGTTAGGAGGCACTTCAAAGGATTACACTGTGAGTTGTGTTAGCATGTCATTAACACTCTGTATACAAGAAATCCCAGTAAAGTGGCCTGTAGATATAGCCTAAATGTAGGTGCAACTCTACTTACATTTTGAGTTCAGATGAGTTTTGGATTGGGGGGGTGGGGTGGGATTTTTTGATGGGCAAGGAAGGCAGAGGGGTGAAACTGATGGAATTTTAGAAAAAAAAGTTTATCCCTTCAATCTCTAATATAGGTAAGTAGGTAATATACATACTTGTGTAAATATACATATTTACTATTTTGTGTCTAAAGTAAATCTTGGTGTTTAATTGTATCACCAATTTTTTAGACTCTTTTTTTGTCTTTTACTGGTAATGAAAAATTAATTTCTTAGTAAACTGATACGTAAAGTTAAATAATCCATACATAGAACGGTAAGTTTTTTCAAGGAGCCACCTTTTCTTTTCAGCTTTATTCTTTGAATATTTATTTGTTATGATGCATAAATAAGAATTAAGAATAGAGATTAACTAGGCATAAAATATTTATAAATATACCTCTTCTATAGGGATAAGCAAACCTTCCAAGCAAATCTTGATGATTCCATGTTATCACTCTATCGCTCCTATCCCCTCCCCTCCTTTTCTTTTCCCTTCCCTCCCTCACCTGCCCTTCCCTTTCCTTCTCTCTCCTGACTTCCTCTCCCTTCTCCTCCTCTTTCTGTCTCCCTCCTTTTTTATGTTTCTCTTTGTCTCTGTCTCTCCCTCATCTATGGCTTTATCATTGTGGGGACCTTTCATTATGGATAGCCACTCCACTGATTAGCTAGGCAATTGGTATTTGATTTATAGTCTTAGCTGCTTAAGGCACTGAGATGCTCAGTGATTTGCTCAGGACCACATAGCTATATGTGTCAGAGGCAGGATTTGATCTCAGGTCTAAGTTTCTCCAAAACTAGTTGTTAAATCATTATGCCAAGCTGCCTTGCTAAACCTCATTGCCACTATTTCAGCTTAATTTAAAGAGGAAGGGGCTCTAGATCTGGAATCAAAGGGCTGGCATGAATTCTGCTTCTACTGTTTATTTCCTGTGTGAATTTAGCCAAATAACTTAACCTTTCTGGGCCTTAGCTCCCTCATCCATAAAGGATGGAAGCTGGACTAGATGATCTTATAAGATTCCTTCACGACTCTAAATCAATGGTCCAATGAAATGGTGAAAACAGATGTAGCAGGACAATATGAATGAAATGTTGGAGCTGGAAAAGGCTTTTAAAAGGACTTCTTCTACTTCCATCCCATTCAAATAATAATTATTATTTTTTCTTTTTCCTATTCTATAATCAACCAAATTTGCTTCTATGGGAGGCATGTGGTAGCTTCTGGTAGGGAAAACAAACAAGCAAATTATTCACCTTCTACAATCAAATCTTTTTCTCAAGATTTAACCTACCCAAAGCACTCATGAAAATGCAAAACTGAAAAATGAGATTCTTTTCCTATTGATTTGGTCAGTTGGTTTAAAAAAAAAAGGAAGGGGCTGGGGAGCTGGCAATAAGAGGAATTCACAGTCCCCATGCTTTGATCTCTTGGAGGGTTACGATAGAAAGGCTGCACATCTCATTTGAGCTGACAGGAGTTTGAAATGTTATAGATAGGTTTCCTGTGCCCAGCCATTATTTACCATGTGACGGTAATGTCACTCTCTTTCTGCTTTTTCAATATTGTTTGCACTTTACCTTTGTGAAAAGAGGCTAGATTGAACCATGTGAAGGGAGATAATTCTATCTTCCAGCAGGATCAATGAAGATGTGTTTACAGGTCCAGAGCACAGTGTACACACCACAATAATGGATTGGAGTCGTGTTGACTGAAAGCTCTTTTTCTTTCGTAACATGTCAATCTTGTATCTATTACTTGATTGCAACATAAAAGGCTATTTGGCCAAGCCCTGAAACAACAACTGTATCAGCCTTGGCTGGAGTGGTTACCTGAGCTAAATATTCAGCCTTGAGCAAGATAAATCACTTAAAACTTGAGATCAGGCAGGACTTTATTTACCTCTCCATCTGGGAACTATTTCATGCTTACATTCTCCTTGAATTCCAATGTTGTTTATCCTGAAAGGGTTCTAATTAATGTAAAGGTGCAATGAGGAAGTAACTTTAGGCTGGGGACTCTTTCTCCCACCTAAAGTCCTCTGAATGATAAAGAATTATAAGGCACTTTTTAAAAATCATCTGATACCTTCATCTTGCTATTCCCTGAATTCCTAGAAAGGGGATAAAAAGTTATCACTGCCTGTCCATTAAGTCATTCAATTTAGTTCTTCCCTGTGTTTGAGGTATTCTTTGACCATCAAAATAAAATTGTAACCCTGCTTCCAATTCTCTTAGCCAATGATACAATGCTGAATGAGAGGCAACGGGCCTCCATCCCTCCCTCCTCCTCCCCTTCCCCCCCTCACCCTGGCCTTGGACTACTTCAGATGTTCTGAAGCATTAAATTAGACTGTCTTTCTCCAATCACTTCACCTTTATCATTATTCATGCTTGTGAATGAATCTAAGCCATTGCAAATACAGTCTAGAATATCTGAAAATTTGTTGCTTTCTTTTGTTGTCTGCTATTTATTTGGCATAGGAAAGTCCCTCTAGTAGTGAAGATCAGCAACTTTTCAGTAATTTATAATCTTAGAGAATAGCCAGGGGGCCTCTTAAAAGTTAAGTGATTCAAATTAATGACTAGCATAATCTAGTATTTCATAAACTCAAAGATGCCAGCTTCTGGAATAAGAACTCACAATTTGACAAAAAAATTGATGGGGAAATTGTAAAATAGTATGACAGAAACTAGGCATTGATCCATACCTAACACTGTATACCAAAATAAGGTCGAAATGGGTTCATGATTTAGATATAAAGAATGATATTATAAGCATATTAGAAGAACAAAAGATGGTCTCCCTTTTATATCTCTGGAGAAGGAAGAAATTTGTGGCCAAAGAAGAACTAGAATACATAAGAGAATACGAAATGAATAATTTTGATTATATTAAGTTAAAAATGTATACAAACAAAATCAATGCAGGCAAAATTACAAGGGAAGCAGTAAACTGGGAAAAATTTGCATCCAAGGGTTCTGAGAAAAGCCTCATTTCTAAAATATATGGAGAATTGACTCAAATTTATAAGAATACAAATCATTCCCCACTTGATAAGTGGTCAAAGGACAAGAATAGACAATTTTCAGATGATGAAATTAAGACTATATAAAGTCAAACAAAAATGCTCTGAATCTTTATTGATTTGAGAAATGCAAATTAAAACAATTTTGAAGTGCCACCTCACATCTCTCAGATTGGCTAAGATGACTGGAAAAGAAAATGATAAATATTGGAGGAGATGTGGGAAAACTGAGACAGTAATTTATTGTTGCTGGAGTTGAGAAATGATCCAACCTTTCTGGAGAGCAATCTGAAACTATACCCAAAGAGTTATAAAATGGTGCATACTCTTTGACCCCTCAATGTCACTACTGGGTGTGTATCCCAAAGAAATCATAAAAGAAGGAAAAGGACCCACATGTGTAAAAATGTTTGTAGTAACCCTTTTCATAGTAGCAAGGAACTGGAAATTGGGTGGATGTCCATCAGGTGGAGAATGGGTGAATAAGTTATGGTATATGAATGTCATGAAATATTATTGTTCTCTAAGAAAAAAATCAGCAGAACGTTTTTAGAGAAGCCTGGAGAGACTTACATGAACTGATGATGAATGTAGTGAGTAGAAGCAGGAAAATACTGTATAAGGCAACAACAACATTATGTGATGATAAGTTCTGGTGGATGTGCCTTTTTTCAATAGCGAGTTTATGCATGCCAGTTCCAATGGTCTTGTGATGGAGAGAGCCATCTGTACCTGAAGAGACCAGACTTAAGTCTTTCTCATTAGGAAAACAACTTTTCATTCATACTTTGCCTTGTTGCTTCATGCTTATAAAAAATAGGACTCCATATCCTGAAGTTTCTGACTGTGGTTCATTTTGAAATAGGATCATCCTGGAAGATGCCCTGGTTTGAACCAGAGTATGTGAAAGAACTTTTTTTTAGTAACTCAACATTCCTTTCTATCTGTGGCCACACTTTTGCCAAAGCAAATTCCTTAACTCAATAGGTAAGCTTTGGCAAAATGAATTTGAAAGTGAGAATTATTTTTAAACAATGCATGATGCTACAGGTATGAGGGAAGATATATTAGTCAAGCAAATAGTGGATTTATATTTTGCAAATGAATGTATGTCTCACTTGAAGCATCAGATGTCCAGGAAAATTAAGTATAAATCCCTTTTTGTTTGTTTTTAATTTTTATTAATTGTTTAATTTATATATATATGTATATTAACTTTTAAAATGCACATTTCTCTATGAATTGTGCTGGAGAGAAAAGTCAGAACTAAAGGGAAAAACCACAGGAGGAAAAAAACAGAAAAAAGTGAATATAACGTGTTAATTTATATTCAATCTCCATAGTTCTCTTTCTAGATGCAGATGGCATCTATCCAAAGTTTATTGAGATTGCCTTGGATCACTGAATCACTTAGAAGAACTACATCTTTCATACTTGATCACCACATAATATTGCTGTTACTGTGTATAGTGTATTCATGATTCTGCTTGTTTTGCTTAGCATCAGTTAATGTAAATCTTCCCAGGCCTTTTTAAAGTTAGCTTGTTCATCATTTTTGTAGAACAATAATATTCTATTATTGTCATATATTACAAATTAGTCATTCCCCAATTGATGGTCATCTACTCATTTCCCAATTCTTTTCTACCGCAAAAAGAGCTGTTACAGACATTTTTACACATATGAGCACTTTTACTTCCTTTAGGATTTCCTTGGAATACAGATCTAGTAGTGGCACTGTGGAATCAAAGGGTATGCCCAACTTTGAGCATAGTTCCAAATTGCTTTCCATAATGGTTGGATCAGTTCACAATTCCACCAACAATGCATTAGTTTCCCAGTTTTCCCACATCCCCTCCAATATTTATCCTTATCTTTTCCTGCCATCTTAGCCAATCCTAGAGGTGTGAGATGATATTTATGAGTTGTTTTAATTTGTATTTCTCAAATTCAGTAGTGATTTAGAGCATTTTCATGTGACTTTATATAGTCTTAATTTCATCATCTGAAAATTGGCTGTTAATATCCTTTGATTACTTATCAGTTGGAGAATGATTTTTATTCTTATAAATTTGACACAGTTCTGTCTATATTTTAGAAATAAGACCTTTATCTGAAACGGTGACTGTAATATTTTTCCCAGCTTTGTACTTCCCTTTTAATCTTGTTTGTGTTGGTTTTGTTTGTGCAAAAACTTTTACTTAGAGAATCTTAGACAATCATCCAAAATTCTACTCGAAAAAATTAACAGCTTTAGCAGTGCCATACTAATCAAACTGCCAAAATTATTTTATAGAGCTAGAAAAAATAAGAACAAAATTCATCTGAAAGAACAAAAGGTCAAGAATATCAAAGGAATTAATAAAAATATAAAGGATGGTGGCCTAGCAGTACCAGACCTAAAACTATATTATAAAGCAGTAGTCATCAATACCATTTGATACTGGCTTAGAAACTGAGTGGTGGATCAGTGGAGTAGATTAGATACACAGGACACAATAATCAAGTTCTATATTAATCTAGTATTTGGTAAATTCCAAACTCCAACTTCTAGGAAAAGAACTCACTATTTGACAAAAATTGTCAGAAACTCAGCATAGGTTACATCTCACACCCCACATCAAAATAAGGTCAAAATGAGTATATGATTTAGGCATAAAAGGTGATACCATAAACACATTAGGAAAGCAAGGGATAATTTACATATCAGTTCTTTGGCAAAGGGAGGAATTTATGATCAAAGAGTATTTTGAATATTATGAGTACAAAATGGACAATTTTGATTACATTGAATAAATTACTTTTAAAATTAAATAATTATTTAAAAGTAATAGATCACTGGTCTTAAAACTACTGCAACTACAAGTACTACTCCAACTCTTCTTCCTCTTCCTACTACAGCTATACTAACACTACTACAACTGCTCTTCCCATACTATTACTATATAGGAACAGCTAGGAGGATAGAATCTGTAGCCTAGAGTCAGGAAGACGCTTCCTGAGTTCAAATCTGGCCTCAGATACTTAGCTGTGTGACTGAGCAAGTCACTTCACCCTGTTTGTCTCCATTTTCTCAACTGTAAAATGCACTGCAACCACTCTAGTATCTTTGTCAAGAAAACCACATATTGAGTCATCAAGAGTTGAACATGACTGAGAAAAACTGAATAACAGCTATGTGCTAGGCACTGTGCTAAGTACTTTACAAAATTTATCTCAATTTACCCTCAAAACAACCCAGTGAAATAGCTGATATCATTATCCCCATTTTATATTTGAGGAAACTGAGGCAAAAAGAATTAAGTGATTTGCCCAGGGTCACAGAGCTAATAAATTTCTGAGACTGAATTTAATTTCAGGTCTTTCTGCCTCCAGGTCTATTGTTTGGCATCTGTTTTGGTTCCTGCCGGTTATTTCTATAAAAGAAATTTTGTGGTACATTCATTTTTAAAGGGGAAAGCTACATTATCATGCAAGTAAATCTTTAAATTGATCAGTTTTTTCTAAGTTTGCATTTTGAAGGTAGCATGGTATAGCAGACTTAAAGTAAAAAGAGTTGAGCTTTAAAAGTAATATTTCTAGGTAACACAAAATAAGATCATAGACACAACTTTGGAAGGAATATTAAGAGATCAATAATTTTCAAGTCTTCTTACGTGCTTTACTTAAAAAAAAACAAATTATAAACTACTGTTTTCTGTTAATTATAGCAGACCCCCTTAAGATTCTTTTCGGATAGCACTTTATTAGCTAACTAGCAATTATATAGTACTTAAACGTTTGCAGAGTTCTTTACATGGATTATCTTATTTAATCCTTATTACATTCCTCTGAAGTAGGTGTTATTATTATCCCCATTTTATAGATTTAAAAATTGAGATTGAGAGTAGTTAAATTACTCAGTCACTTAATTGATTGAGATAGATAGACTTCCAGCTTCCAAGTTTAACACTGTGCCATTTGACTATAAGCTAGTTTGTATTAGACTAGCTTGAGTTAGTGTATATATTGTATATATTTGGATGCAACTTCAGTGAAATAATTTTAAAATATTACATAATTCAAGACACAAATTCAGATAAGCCTCTTTATTCTGAATTAAGTAGGTTTCACTAGAGTTTTTCGCCTTTGCTCTCCCTTTAGAAAGTTGACAGAAGTAGATGGGGGCAATTTGTATGAACTGGAAAGAAGTGAATGCTAGATGAGCAAATGGAAATACAGTGAGATACAGCTGGCTTGGACAGAAACATCTCTCTATAGAGGTAAAGTTCTTGGTTCTGTAGACTTGTGTTCCAGTCCAGACCTAACTCAGACTGATCAAGTGGTTCATGTCAGGATTAGGGTACAGTAAGACACTTATAGCAATAGCATGGATAAGAACTTTCCAGCAAAGATAACAGCACTGGTTTAGTTGGATATAATTCACCTTGTTGTCATATTTGCCAAAATCAGAAGAATGTAATGACTCCAATAGAAGTGGGAAGTCTAACAAACCTGAAGAGGCCTGAATACTCATGGGATGTATCTTCTTTATATCTTAGGTAACTAGGAAATTATGTCAATTATTCAAGCCTCTAAAGTATCATGCAAGTGAAAAACTAATTTACTGGGATGTATGATAACTAGTGAAATGGAAATACTAATTATACATCTCAAAGCTAGCAATCAAACTTGATTAATCAAGAGTGTACAAATATTAGATTATATTATCTATTAGACAATATAAACATCAACCCCATTAGAAACAACTTCTTAATATGATTTCCTAGGGCATCCCAATGTATTTCATACTGGTACTCAACAACAAGGTACCATTTCTGCCTATCTAGAGGTCACACATCATCCTCCAAGGTGACTGCCTGGAGTGTTGAGTCTTTATTAGTCAATCAGTACTAGTGAGCCTAGTGTAGTGAGGCACTAGTTGGGCTTTAGGTGTAGGGGTGGGATGCAGAAGTCAGACCTAGTCACAACTCAGAAACAAGCTGAAATCTGAGGTTTCTCTGGTAGGTTTCCTTAAAACTGTAGATATGGGCATTAATTGATTATACCCAATTCTGAATTGTGGTTAGTGATCTAATTTGTCTACCAATTAATTCAACTAGTAATTGATTACTTATTAGCTTATTAAACATAAGCTATTAAGGTCATTTATCAAATTTTTGTATTAGTAGTCTAACCTATCTGAGGGTTCCATATGTTTATCAGTTGATTATTAGCATATACCTACTATTTACTAATATAGAATAAATGTGTTTAACCTAATATTGAAAAATAAGAAAAACAAATATCAAAATACTTCATCACAAAATGGTGACCTACTAAAAATGGAGTCAATTATGTTGAGGCATTAAACTTATTTTCATTAGAAAACATGATCCGGTACATCAAGTAAGAAAAAAATGCTAATTTCATTGCCTTTTTTGGGGGGAAAGCTAGTCTATGTAGCAGAGATGTTCCATTTTTGTTGAGCCATGATTAGTGAATTTCTAGTAGTATAACAGGACCTACCACCATGGTAGTGGTAGATGCTGTTTCTATTATAACTTTGTTGTTGTGTGTTTGACTCTTCATGACCCTATGCATATATGGCCTTTCTATATGTTGAAGTTCATGTTCACCATTTCCATAACATTATCTATCCATGCCATCCTTTGCTATTCACTTTTTCCTTCACTCTTTCCCAGTGCTAGTTATTTCTCTTTATTAGGTAAATAAATCTCATTTAGATTTAGACAGCTTGTGAACCTGACTCATGAGAGGATATTGATTGCTATATTTGGGAAAGTATCATGTATTATCATTACTGTGTTTAACTTTTTATAGAGTTATTATAAAAGGCTAGAGTAGAAGACTGCTGTAGGTTTCACATATCTTAATATTAGCAAGACACTTTATATATTTTTTTAATTTTTTTTATTAAAGCTTTTTATTTGTATAACATATGTATGAGTAGTTTCCCAACATTGATCTTTACAAAGCTTTCCATTACAAATTTTACCCCCAGTCCCCTCCCCTCCCCTAGATGGCAGGAAGTCCACTACATGTTAATAATGTTGAAATGCTTGAGAAGTTATGCAAGAAAAATCCTATCTACAAGAAAAAAAAGAATCAGAGAAAGGCAACACACTGCAAGCAAATGTCAATAGAGATCATGAAAATGTTACGTTGTGGTCCATATTTCATATCCCTCTCTCTGGGTGTATATGGTTTTCTTCAGTGAACAATTGGAACTGGTTGGAGACAATTCTTTGTTGCAGAGAGCCATGTCCATTAGAATTGATCATCATGTAATACTGTTGTTGCCGTATATAATGATCTCCTGGTTCTGCTTGTTTCACTCAGCATCAGTTCATGCAAGTCCCTCCAGGCCTCTCTGAAATCGTCCTGCTGGTTGTTTCTTACAGAGCAATAATATTCCATAACATTCATATACCATAATTTATTCAGCGACTCTCCAATTGATGGGCATCCCTTCAGTTTCCAGTTTCTAGCCACTACAAAAAGGGCTGCCACAAACATTCTTGCAGAGGTGGGTCCCTTTCCCTCCTCTAAGATCTCTTTGGGATATAGGCCCAGTAGAAACACTGCTGGATCAAAGGGTATGCACAGTTTAACAACTTTTTGAGCATAGCTCCAAATTGCTCTCCAGAATGGTTGGATCTGTTCACAGTTCCACCAACAAAGTATTAGTGTCCCAGTTTTCCCACATCCCCTCCAACATTCATCGTTATCTTTTCTTGTCATATTAGCCAATCTGACAGGTGTGTAGTGGTACCTCAGAGTTGTCTTAATTTGCATTTCTCTGATCAATAGTGATTTGGAGCAACTTTTCATATGACTAGAAATGGTTTTAATTTCATCATATGAAAATTGCCTGTTCATATCCCTTGACCACTTATCTATTGAAGAGCAGCTTGAATTCTTATATATATGAGACAATTCTCTATATATTTTAGAAATGAGGCCTTTATCAGAACCATTAAATGTAAAGATGATTTCCCAATTTGATGCTTCCCTCCTCATCTTGTCTGCATTTGTTTTGTTTGTATAGAAACTTTTTAACTTAATATAATCAAAATTATCCATCTGGTGTTCAATTAGGAGTTCCAGGTCTTCTTTGGACATAAATTTATTCCATCTCTACAGGTCTGAGAGATAAACTATATTATGTTCCTCTAACTTGCTTACAAAGTTCCTCTTTATATCTAGATCATGAACCCATTTAGATCTTATCTTGGTATGTGGTGTTAGGTATGGGTCAAGCCCTAATTTCTTCCACACTAGTTTCCAATTTTCCCAGCAGTTTTTGCCAAATAGTGAGTATTTATCCCAAAAGCTGGGGTCTTTGGGTTTATCGAATACTAGATTGTTAAGGTTATTGCCTAGATTGTCCTGATATCCTATCCTGTGCCACTGATCAACTGCTCTATTTCTTAGCCAGTACCAAATGGTTTTGATGACAGCTGCTTTATAATATAGTTTTAGATCTGGTACAGCAAGGCCACCTTCATCTGCCTTTTTCATTAATCCCCTTGAAATCCTTGACCTTTTGTTCTTCCAAATGAACTTTGCTATTATTTTTTCTAGATCTGTAAAATAATTTCTTGGGAGTTTGATTGGTATGGCACTAAATAAGTAGATTAGTTTGGGTAGTATTGTCATTTTTATTATGTTCGCTCTGCCTACCCATGACACTTAATATTTTTTCCAATTGATTAGGTCTGATTTTATTTGTGTGGAAAGTGTTTTGTAATTTAGTTCTTATAGTTTCTGACTTTTCCTTGGCAGATAGATTCCCAAATATTTTATCCTATCATCTGCTATTTGGAATGGAATGTCTTTTTGTATCTCTTGCTGCTAAACTTTGTTGGTAATATATAAAAATGCTGATGATTTATGTGCATTAATTTTGAATCCTGCAACTTTGCTAAAGTTGTGAATTGTTTCTAGTAGTTTTTTAGTTGAGTCTCTAGGGTTCTCTAAGTATACCATCATGTCATCTGCAAAGAGTGATAATTTGGTTTCTTCATTACCTACTCTGATTCCTTTTATCTCTTTTTCTTCTCTTATTGCTAAAGCTAACATTTCTAATACAATATTAAATAGTAATGGTGACAGTGGGCAGCCTTGTTTCACTCCTGATCTTATGGGGAATGGTTTTAGTTTGTCTCCATTACATATGATGCTTGCTGATGGTTTTAAATAGATGCTACTGATCATTTTAAGGAAAAGCCCATTTATTCCTATACGCTCTAGTGTTTTTAATAGGAAAGGGTGTTGGATTTTATCAAATTCTTTTTCTGCATCTATTGAGATAATCATATTGTTTTTGTTAGTTTGGTTATTAATATAATTAATTATGCTGATAGTTTTCCTAATATTGAACCAGCCCTGCATCCCTGGTATAAATCCTACTTGGTCATAGTGTACTATCCTGGGGATGACTTTCTGTAATCTCATTGCTAATATCTTATTTAAAATTTTTGCATCAATATTCATTAGGGAAATTTGTCTATAGTTTTCTTTCTCTGTTTTCACCCTACCTGGTTTAGCTATCAGCACCATATCGATCTCATAGAAGGATTCTGGCAGTATCCCTTCTGTCCCTATTTTCTCAAATAGTTTGTGTAGTATTGGAATTAATTGTTCTTTGAATGTTTGGTAGAATTCACATGTAAATCCATCTGGCCCTGGATATTTTTTCTTAGGGAGTTGGTTAATAGCTTGTTCTATTTCTTTTTCTGATATGGGGCTATTTAAATAATTTATATCCTCTTCTGTTAACCTGGGCAATCTATATTTTTGTAGATATTCCTCCATTTCATTTAGATTATCAAACTTACTGGCATAAAGTTGGGCAAAGTAACTCCTAATTATTGCTCTAATTTCCTCTTCATTGAAGGAAAGTTCTCCCTTATCATTCTTGAGACTAACAATTTGATTTTCCTCTTTCCTTTTTCTTATCAAATTAACTAAAGGCTTATCTATTTTGTTAGTTTTTTCATAGAACCAACTCCTAGTTTTATTTATTAATTCAATAGTTTTCTTATTTTCAATTTTATTAATTTCTCCTTTTACTTTTAGAATTTCCAATTTGGTATTTAATTGAGGGTTTTTAATTTCTTCTTTTTCTAGTTTTTTTTTTTAATAATAAGCCCAATTCGTTGATCTTTTCATTCTCTATTTTATGCAAGTAAGCATCTAGAGATATAAAATTGCCCCTTATAACCGCTTTGGCCGTATCCCACAAATTTTGGTATGTTGTCTCCTTATTGTCATTCTCCCTGATGAAATTATTGATTGTGTCTATGATTTGCTCTTTCACCCATTCATTCTTCAGGATAAGATTATTTAATTTCCAATTAACTTTTGGTTTATTTT
>JAJPUD010009334.1:5426-27088 GCA_023553655.1 Myrmecobius fasciatus | reverse complement strand
CTCTGGTTCTCTTTTTCATATTATCAAAGTAATATCTAGTTCATTTTACCCCCAAATTTTAAGTATCCCCCTAGTAAAAATAACGTTCTCAAGAGCCTTTTCCTTTTTACCTTTTTATGCATCTCTTGAGTTCTGTGTTTGGATGTCAAATTTTTTGTTCAGATCTGGTCTTTTCATTAGAAATAGGCGAAATGCACCTATATCATTGAATGACCATCTTCTTCCCTGGAGGATAATGCTCATTCTAGCTGGATAGGTTATTCTTGGCTGTAATCCAAGTTCCTTTGCCCTTCGGAATATCTGGTTCCAGGCCCTTCGATCCTTCACTGTGGAGGCTGACAGATCGTGTGTGATTCTAATTATTGATCCTTGGTATTTGAATTGTTTCTTTCTAGCTGCAAGCAGAATCTTTTCCTTGGTGCTATAGTCCTGAAATTTAGCCAGGATATTCCTTGGGGTTTTAATTTTGGGGTCTCTTTCAGGAGGTGATCGGTGAATTCTTTCAATGGTGATTTTGCCCTTTGATTCTACAATCTCAGGGCATTTTTCTTTCAGGATTTCCTGGAAGATAGTGTTTAGATTCTTTTTTTCATCATGGCTTTCAGGAAGTCCAATAATTCTTAGATTGTCTCTCCTAGATCTATTTTCCAAGTCAGTTGTTTTTCCTAGGAGATATTTCATATTTTCTTCTAATTTTTCATTTTTTTTTGTTTTTGTTTGACTGATTCTTGAAATCTTATTGAGTCATTCACTTGCATATGTTCAATTCTTATTTTTAAAGTGTTGTTTTCTTCAGTTACCTTTTTAAGCTCCTTTTGTAACTGGCCAATTTGTTCATTGCACTCTTTTTCCACTTCACTAATTTTATTTTTCAATAAATTGGTGTCTTTTGCATATCTCTTTTGCAGGGCATCATATCCTTCTTGCAAAATATTGTATCCTTCTTGCACTGATTTCAGTTTATTTTCCCATTTATCCTCCAGCTCTCTTTTGAGGTTCTTTATGCAGTCTTCCAGAAAGGCCTTTTGAAAAGGGGACCATTGATGGTCCTGGCTGATGTTCTCTGGATTTTTGTCTAAAGAAACCTCTGTATCTGAGGTCGTTTCTTTGCCTTGATAAAAGCTGTCTATGGTGAGAGCTCTCTTTTGCTTCTTCATCATATATATATATATTTTTTTTTAGACAGTGTGGATATCTCTTTAAGGCAGGGAAAAAAAAGCGGCAGCTGCAAAAAGCTTTGCCCTGGGGCACTTCGGCGAGTTGACTTAAGGTGCTGGGCCCGTGGGGGCTAGGACTAAGTCTGAATTACTCCTTAAACAAGGCAAGTCTGCCAGAACACCTGCCCCCAATCAGGGCAGAGTGTCCCGAGTGCCTCAGAAAAACTCCAGGTGTTTGGAATTTGGAGTTTGGAGTTTGGAATTTCTTCCAGGATGAGCTGAACTGAGTCCCACCCTCACTTTCGGCCTGCACAGTTGTCGTCTATTTACCTCTCTGTCCGAGTCTGACTAACCTGATATGAAGTTCTCCAGAGAGCCGTGCCCAAATATTTCTGAGTTCGTTGACTTGAAGATCAGTTCAGAGGCTTATTTTATTGTTGATTTGAGAGAAGATTGGAGGAGAGGCAGAAAGTCACCTTTTCACTCTGCCATCTTGGCTCCGCCCCCCCACTTTATATATTTTTTTTAAATACTCTTCCTCTTTGGTGAAGGGTATTGCCCATTATTAATAAATGTATCAGAAAAAATATTTCCCTTTTATAAACTTATATTACAAGGCCCTCCAGAAAACAAATTTCTTAGGAAGATGGGTTTAAGAGGTGGAGCCATCAAAAATTATATGAACCTGAGCCATGTTCCTGCATTGAGACATCTTATTTCAGCTTTCTCAATGAGTTGAAGACTGTAGTGGAACTGAGATTTAAAATAGTTATTGGCTGAGACCAAGCCCAACAGGGGATATAGCAGTGGACATAGAAGAGGAAATTCATGAAGGGACATCATAAAAGCTTAGGCTTCTTGTTCACCTGGACTCCAGAGATACTAGTTTCTAGTATACAGTATGAATGAAGTAGCTTTAGCTGAAAGATAGAATCCTACTTGATAATGGCTAATGAATCTGCTCCAAGAAAGGTAATTAGGATGGAATGGAATAGGTCAAGGTTAAATAAGGATTCCAAGGGGTCAGTTATCCAAGAACATGAAGGAAGGTACTGTTCAATCACTGCTGTTAAAGCCTGATGTGGAGGGAAGGATTCTAAAGGACAGACGCTTACTTAAACAGAACATCAGAAATAAGGGAAGGATTTTAAAGAAACCAAGGTCCTTAAGACTTTAAGGAGGTAGGGAAGAAAGATTGATTAAGCTTGCTGGTTAAGCATGTCTATTCTATTAATGACCCTGTAGAATTAGCCTAAAGTTCATGAGAAGTGTCTTTGGGGAATCAAACAAAATTACTTCTTACAAGTTAGAAATTCCATATATAACATGGGAGTTGAGAAAAAAATTCTACCAGTGACTATGAATCCTCTCAGCCTTGACAATATAAATGTATCCTGGTTAGGAAACCTAGCTCTTGGGCCAATGCACAACTCAACCATTACTATTTTTGCTGATTCTGGAAGATGGATCCAGTAATGATAAAATGGGGAGATTATGATGAGAAATCAAGGCTGTTTTCCAGTACATGTGTGTGGAAAATTGGGGTAAACTTTCAATACTTCTGCAACAGTAACTTACCCTTTTTTTGTTGTTTCTTATGAGTGATAGAAAAGTGGGAGTTCATGTAAACTGTATTTTTCTTGTGGACAAGATAGAGAAAAATTGGTTGGGTGATATTACAATTAAATGGGTTCATAACTAATTGGACCAAAGTACCCCTAAAATTCATTGGTCCCAAAATTTTTGAATTTGAAGACTTTCTTTTTTAAACTAATATTTTCTTAGACAACAACATGATAATAATTGAAATATGTTAGTATCAGATGACTGAGAAAACTACATGATGACTAAAAATATGAATTATAACCATCTAGGTGGCACAGTGGAGAATGTTGGATTTGGGATCAGGAAGACCTGACTTGTAATTCTGCCTCAGACATTTAGATAGCTCTGTGATTTAGGAAAAGTCATTTAACTTTTCTCTGTCTGAATTTCCTCATGTGTAAAATAGGGAAATAATATCATCTACCTCACTGGATTGTAAGAAGCAATTGAAATAAGTATAAAATGCCTTGCAAACCTTCAAGTCCTTTATATAAAGTGCCCTTAAAGTCTTAGTTCAGGTTTAAACTTCAGTACATCAAAAGTATACTGAACTTGGTATAATAAAACTTCACTAAGATATTTTGGGAAATGTTATAAATATACTAGGTATTATTGTTATAATTAAGCAATGTTTTAAAATGACTTGCATCTTGATAAATCTATCAGAATATATACCTGCATTTAAAAAAGAGCAGTGTCTCTATATATACCATGTGAGATATTATTTATAAAATCTTAAGATATGTTTGTTTATTATCTCAATTATGCTTCATATTTTGTAAAAACTAAATAAAAATTAAAATACCAATGCTTGGTGTATATGTGGATTCTTGGACCCTTTGTCAAAGCTTCATGACCTCTCCATGGTTTTTGGCCCACAAGCTGAGAACTACTAGATTAATGAATTAGTATCAACACGGAGGGAGGTTTTTATTGATATACCAAAGAGCTCTGTAGTCAACCATATCTTGTTTGATTATTTTTTTATCAACACTGGAGGCAGCTAGGTAGTTCAGTGGATAGAAATTTTTTCCTGAAAACAGAGGACCTGAGTTAAAAATCCAGCCTCAGACACTTATTAACTGTGTATATAAGTCACTTAATCTCTGTTTACTACAGTTTTCTCACTTACAAAATGGAGGAATAATAGTTCCCACCTTTCAGGGCCATTGTGAGGGTCAAATGAGATGATATTGCAAAGTGCTTTTTAAATCTTAGAGTATTATATAAATGAAGCAATTATTATTGTGACCATCATTGTCATCATTCTTATCATCACTACTTTGACTGAAAACAAAATTTGCAGCTGTCATGAAAGTAGGAGGGAGGGGGAAATGGATGACAGAATCAAGATGCAAAAGATCTCTTCAGGCAAGAGCAATGGGTAAAAATTAATATAATGAAATTTAATAGGACAAAATGTTTAGTCTTGTACTTAAAATAATCAGTTCCACAAGTGAAGAATGATGGAAACTTAGTTTAGCAACAGCTGATTTCAAAAAAGACATAGAAATTTAATTGACTTTGACCCCAAAAGTAGCCAACACTTTGGTGTGGCTGGCTAAATTCTAATGTAATCTGAGGCTACATTAATAGAAGTATAGTATTCAGAACAAGGGAGTAACAATCCCACTGTACTCTGCTATGGTCAGATCACATCCCTAGTATTGTTTTCCATTCTGCCTTCCACATTCAATGAAACCGTTGTCAAATTGGAATGTGTCCAAAAAGGGGTAACTAGGATAATAAAGACTTTGGAAACCATGAACAATTGAAGAAACTGGGGGCATTTATTGTGGAAAAAAATAGAAGAGTTGGGTGAGATGATACCATTCTTTAAATATTTAAAGATTTTCACATGGAAATCAGTTCAACAAATATTTAACTATCTAACTGTGCAACGTACTATGTTAACTATTGGGTATATGAAGTCAAAGACAGAAACAAAAAGTCCCTTCATTGAAGGGATAGGATAAAAATCAGATTGACAAATAAAATGGCATATGCAAATTCTACAACATATACTAAATGATAATCATGAAGATTTGATTTATGTTAGGAAGGTGATATAAATATAATTTATGTAATAGATTGCTATAAATGCCTTTGGCAATGGAAAAGGAGAAAAACACTATTTTCTACATTTGGAATTTTATCCCTCTTAAATATCCTTATATGCTTGTAATAAAATGGACTTGTTCAAAATGCTTATTGGTAGTTATAGTTGATTACAAATGGACTGATTTTAATCTCCTAAAGAGAAAGGAAGAAATTAACTAAATTCTAATGTTGGATGATTGGATTGGGGAAAAGGTTTAGAAGAAGGAGATGCTTTGGTTAGGGAAAAACATGAGAAAAGTCAATGATATTCAGTATACAGCCTCATGTGTACTAGTAAATGTTTAACAGTAGACTCAAAAAAGGTAAATTTAACACAATTAACCTCAATCTTCATTGTTAACATTTTTTCCATGATTTTCTTTAGACAATCAAAACAACAATAATAAATCGATCACTGGCTTGAACGCTTGCCAATTTCCAGGGTATAGATGCTCACATTAAAATTTTAACTGTCTTGAGCTGATTGGAGCTGACTCTATCACATTCCAGGATAGAGTCAACCTAGAATTGAAACTAGGATGGGACAGTGAAGTTTTTGCCTATATCTGAGAAAGTGACTCTGCTGAGGTTTGAGGGTTATTATTTCTTTCCAGTGGTACTCTGGAGTTATTCTTCATTTTTCTGCTAAACTATACTCCCTGAGGTATGATGGGAAAGTAAGAGGAGAGCAGAGGGAATAGGTTTGTTCTTGGCACAAGCCAAGACTTCATATTTTTGTAAATGTCTTTGTTCTCTTTTTTTTTCTTTTTCAGTAGGTAAGGAGGTGGGAAGAAGAAAAAAATGCTTGTTAATTGGGAAAAATTAAAATTAATTTTAAAATGTGAGAAGGAAGAGAGGCTATGTTTCCCCTTCTCTTGCTGCTACTGCTCCAGCATCCTTTCCCAACAGTATTTAAAGATGTGTGTGTGTGTGTGTGTGTGTGTGTGTATGTGTGTGTGTGTGTGTTTGTATTTATGTAATCCTAACAGAGGGCAAGAGAACTAAATACTGGTAAAGGAAGTAAGGACATTTTTGTGTGTGGAGGGAATAGGAATACAGGTCACTCCAAGGTTTTGTTTACTTTAAAACAGGGGTTTAGTTTATCTTGAAATAGAAGGGATTTTCTGGATCAGGTACTTCAGAAAGAAAGAGAGAATTCTTTGTTAGAGGAGACTTAAGACTTACTTCTGGTATGAAGGGTGCCTATCTCTAATTAGTCTAAGGGAAAAGGGACTGCCAGGGGTCATGTCAGCCAGTAGTATGCCAAGAAGAATAGAAGTTTATTCAGAGCATCTCCTGTCCTTGAGAGAGGAGATGTCATTTTATGCTTTTCCTTCCTGTGATATCTTCAGCCTCACTTATTCTGGAGAACCTTTGTTTCCTGCCTTTTTTTTTTAATTTTGAGGCTTCTCAAACTTTTCTTCAGACTAGACCAGAGCATGAAATGAGAATGAGAAAAAGAATGAAAGAATGAATGGAAATATAAGAATTAAGCAACTTGGTGTGTGTGTGTGTGTGGGGCACTTCAAGGACCACATCTGAGGAGAGAGAGGGCAGGCTGCATTAAGGTTTTCAGATAACAAAGCAAGGGTTGTAATGAAGATGACAACTATAATTCAGAATGAACTTGAGGGCAGGCAGATCCAGAGAGGGTTTTGAAAGAAGTGAACCTCAGTTAAATAGAGATTTCTGAACTATTAGTAGCAGGAGGGTCTGGAAGCAGCAATAGGGAACAAGAAGGATGCCCATTCCTTTTACTCTTCCAGGTGCATTCATGGTCCTACACCATGTTGAAGGTTGATCGTGAGAGAAGACGGATGGATGTCAAAACTGGTACTTGGATGCTTTATCTTTTTGGAAAGAATCAAGTTTTCATGGTAAGAAATTGAAAGGACCATGAAAGGAAAAGGTCTAAGATGGAGAAAAATTTATCATTGATTAATAGAGATTACAAAAGGCACAATGAAAGAGGAGGGTAGAACAGGATGGAAATTCTGGAGGGCTGAAGTTGAAGTAAGGAGGAAGAGAATAATAGCAGGGCTGAAGTCTGAACAATCACTTAATCAACAAGAAAATATGAAGCACCTACTATGTACCAAGTAATCTGCTAGATGCCAGAGATACAAAGACTCTGTCCTTGAGGAGGTTGCATTCTTTGTTGTTCAGTCACGTCTGACTCTTAATAATCCCATTTAGAATTTTATTGGCAAAGATACTACAGTGCTTTGCCATTACCTTCACCAGATCATTTTATTATGAGAAAAATGACTTGTGCTGGGTCATACAGTTTGTATATATCTCAGACCAGATTTGATGAGTTTTTCTTATTTCAGGTTTAGTACTCTATCCACTGTGCCACTTAGCTGCACCTACATATACAAAACAACTATCACTAATCTATCTATCTATTCATCATCACTTATTTTTCACCTATTATCTATCTCGCTATCTATCAACACTTATCTAACATCTGTTATCTCTATCTTTCTAGATATATCTACATACACGTTTGTATGTATATGTGCATACATGTGTATGGGTTATCCAGACATATATGCAATTACTCATATGTATAGAAAAGGATGTATACACACACACACACACACACACATATATGCACTAGAACTAAGGGCTTCCTAGTTCTAAGGCTCACTATCTATTCACTGTGCCATACAAAATATTTGAAGGGCAGACAATAAGAACTGGGTAGAGGGGACTAGGAAAGGTCACTTATAGGCAATGAGCTTTGAAGGGAAACTAGATGATTCCCAGAGGGAAGAACTGTTTTCTAGTCACAGGATGATGGATTTCCTCATCCTTTTTGACTACACCAAATAAATATGTCCCAGATGTTGGAATTCCTAACTGTAGCCCTGATCCTATCACTTTCCAAGTCACTGCCATGTAAGTTAGCCAATTCTTTTTTCTCTACAAGAATTCTTTTGGTGCCATTATCAAGGAATGGACATTAGACTGGTCAGATAGGCTACAGACCTAGGAGAGCTTCTCCCTCAACCCTCCCATTCTGTTACCCTGCCCATAGTAAGTGGATATGGCCAAGCCTGTTTCTGCAGGTTGATTGCTCCTGGAAGGAAGTTAGGAATGTCAATTGTCATTAAAATATGTCCCTAGTCCTAGGGAGGAATGCCTTTGGAGCTCTCATGCTGCCAGGCAGAGCCAAATGAGCTGATTTTAAAGAAAGCATTTGAGTGATGTTGCACCGACAGTGACTCCATGGTGGATCCATTGTTCATTGTGAAAGAGTAGAAAAGAAGGCAGCCCAAGGCAGTGATTGGCACGGTGATAATGGGTAGCATTATGCATTGCTGTCATTTGCTAATGTTTTGAAATTGTTATTTGCTAACTTGGTTCCTTAAAAATGCTTGTATCAATAAAAAATTAACGGTAAGGTCCGTTTATTTTGTTTGGCTGCAAAATTCAGTGGAAAACATGAAAAGTGATGGGTTTTATTTTTTTTTTTTTGCAAACACACATACACACATACTTCGGAACTTTTCTGTGAGCCCTAATCTGCTCACTTGGCCCTCAGTGATCCTTAGCCTTCGGGGTAATAAAAAATGACTTTTTTCCAAGAAAACTGGGGGGGGGGAACTCCATTTGAGTAGTGACATCACAGCCTAATTTTAGATAGAGCAGGAAGGAAACTCAGAAGCCAGTTAGTCCAGGATGACAGGAGCATAGTAGTTAGAGCTAGAAGGGACTTTATGAGCCATCTGGTCCAATTCCCACATTTTACATTTGGAGAAACTGAGGCCTGACACTGTTAGTAAGTGATAGAAGAAAGATCTAAATCCATACCTTATCACTATGGAGCCAGAATTCTTCTCCTTTCACTGCCACCAAAACAGAAATTTAACTCTTTATGAATAAAAGAAGTGGGAGTTTAGGGGGTGACTTGTCCAAGATCACATAGTTTAAATAAGTGGTAAAGTAAGTATTGGAACTTAGGTCCTCTTTGTCTAATATTAATGTTCTTTGTGGCAGCTAAGTGGCACCAAGAGGCATAGAGTGCCAGGTCCAGAGTCTTCCTGAGTTCAGAGCTGTCCTCAGACACTTCCTAGCTGTGTGGCCTATTTGCCTTGGTTTCCTCATAATAAAATAAGCTGGAGAAGGAAGTGGCAAACCACTTTATGTATATTGCTCTCTAATCTTTTGAGACCGTACTTTAGGTTAGAAGCACCTAAAAGATCATGTAATCCTGAAATGTCAAGCTCAGGAATAGGGGTCTCAAAAACATAAATAAGTTATGTGTGACTACATAGTGACTCCACACAAAACACACACACACACACTCTATCTATATCTATATATCTATTTATATTTATTTATATACATACATACACTATATATATATTTATATTTACACACACACACACACACACACACATATATATACATACACATATAAGAACATGATCTATGGATAGCATTATCTTTGCCAACAATTGAAAAATGCCTGAATAAATGTTCTTTATATTATACTTTATTGCTTATAATTTGGTGATACAGTGGGTCAGGCCTGGATCAGAAACTCCTGAATTCAAATCCAGCCTCAGACATTTAAGAGCAGCATGACTCCAAGTAGACAAGCCACTTAACTTCAGTTTGCCTCAGTTTTCTCAACTGTAAAATGAAAAATAAATAGCAGTGCCTTCCTCTCAGGGTTGCTGTAAGGATCAAAGGAAATAATTTTGAAGTACTGAACCCAGTAACTGGCACATAGCAAATGCTATATAAATATTAGTTAGGGTGATGATGATAAGAGAATATATATAACTGAAACCATGGCCATTAATAAATCTATAAGAAATGTCAGTGGATTAAAACATTGCCCCTAATTAGCCATGCATAAAATCAGTAACTTATCCTTTCTACACATCAATTTCTTCATCTATCACACAAGGTGATTGGACTAGATCAGAGGTGTCAAACATGTAGAACTAATTGTGTGACTCCCAAGTGTGAAGCAGTACTATAGAAAACTGATAAACTTTGAATGCAGATTGAAGAATGTTTTTTTTTCATTTTTTTCCCTTGCTTTTTTTGAAACATGGCTTAATATGGAAATATTTTCCATACCTTTACATGTATAAATGACATCATAGTTTCAGTGGGTGAGGGAGAGGCTAAAGGGACAGAAAGAATTTAGAACTCAAATTTTTTTAAAATGAATATTAAAGTATAATTTTTTTACAAAATTTTAATTGGGAAATATTTAACAAAATAAGTAAAAATACAATAGAATATAGATTATGTTATATGTATGTGTATGTGTTGTATATATATATATGTATATGTATACATATATTTAAGTCACTAAGTAGCCAAATGGCTATTTATCTATGATTTTGTGGCTCCTATTCCTGAGTTTGACTCTGCAGGATTACATGAATTTTAGGTGCATCTAGTCTAAAGTACTGTCTTAAAAAGTAATAGTGCAGTATAGATGAGAACCTATTAAGTATCTTCTGTGATATCAAAGTAAAATGATAAAGGATATACTCGCAACATTCCTAAATTCCTAAACTATATCTCAGTGGCATTCAGAGGATTAAGGGGTCTATAATGGAAGAAACACAACTAGGAATCAGGAAATCTGGGTTCTAGCTCTGCTTAGCTAGTAGCTCCTTAACCCCTTTTTGGAGCTTGGTTTCTTCATCTCTACAATGGGAGTATAGAGAGAGATCTAATCATCTCTATGGTCCCTTACAGCTCTAACATCCTATGATTTTCCCTATTTGAATTTGACTTCTGATGCATCAATGCTAGCAGGTTTAGCTAACTGAGATATTTTCCTCTTTGCTTGCTATAACATTTGGAGCTGTTTGGCTGTTTTGACTGCTGAGTTTCACCTCAGGGGCTGCTGTATTTCAGTAGTTAATTCCATGATCCATGAATAGACTATGAATATATAGAGTGATATTGGCAGATAAGTCTCCTTCAGTATGTGATTTTGTTGTTTTCATGAATAAAAAGTTCCACTCCCCCTTCTTTTCTCATCCCCGCTTCTGGAGCTTCCACTTTCTCATCTTTTAATCGACTCAACAGAAAATGTTAAACATAACCCAGATCTCCTTGGAAATGTAAAATGAATTGTATAGCAATGGCATTACAGACAGATGGGAGGGGAAAAGGGTGGGTTGCTCATCAAGGGTTTGCTAGAATCGCCATTGAGAAGTAGAAAACTCAGAATATTTTTATGTGGGGCATTTTTCTGATCTCACCCTTGACAGGTCCTTGTCATTGTAGTGTTGCTGCCACTGTCAATTTCCATCAGGTTCTCTCAGTTGCTGCATACATATAGATAAAAAATAAACTAAAAAGAAGAGTTGAAATACTCTCTACTAAATTATGAAAACAAAAGCATTTCTTCTAAGTCAATAGACATCAAATGTCAGATCTATTTCAGAAGGTATCATGTTTAGAGTCAGGGACATGCTGGAGTCAGTTCTCACAAGATCCTTTGAGCTGATTGTTAAATTTTCAATGTTAGCATTTATACTTCAGAAATCAGCAAATGTTACAAAATAGGACTTGATTACTTGTTTTATTGATTGCCTAGACTTAAAGGAAGGATAAAATATTAGACTGAATTTAAAAGAATGGCAGCATACATTTTTCAGATAGCTTGTTTTTAAACATTTCCCAGCATACCCATGGCAGTGGAAAGACCAAACCTCCTTCAAATTCCTTTCCCTAGCACCTGGGTAAGTCAGGGCTTAACTTCTCTAAACTTAAGTTTCTTTATCTATAAAATGAAGGATTTGAACTAAATGGTCTTTGAGGTCCCTCCTGGCTCTAAATCTCTGATCTTATTACTTTATGCAGACTCAGGATCACAAATTTTAAACTCCCCTGGGTGGGGACAGGAATAGCTATTCTTTTTTTTTTTTGTTTTTATTTGTATTCTCAGCACGTAGATGGCATATAGTGAGTGCTTAATAAATGCTCACTTGGTGCCAAAGAGTCCCACACTATGAAGAATGAACCTTGTGTCCTAATTCCTGTTCAATTTATTATTGGATCATGTTGTTGAGTTAGTTTTTTTTTAGTCAAATGTAATGCTTTGTGACCCCATTTGGGGTTTTCTTGGCAAAAATATTGGAATGGTTCTTTATTTCTTTCTCCAGATAATTTACAGGTGAGAAAATTCAGACATATAAGATTAAGTGACTTCTCTAGGATCATATAACTAGTAAATGTTTGATATCAGATTTAAACTCAGGATGATGAGTCTTCTTGACTTCTGGCCAGGCACTCTGTACCACCTAACTGCCCTGAACAAATTATCTATCCTCACCAAACTTCAGTTTTCTCCTTTGTAAAAGTGGCCTTAGTACTGCTCTTACCTACCTTTCAGGGTCATTGTAATAATGGGATGAGAGCACAGAAATAGAAATATTTTACAACATGTTCAAAATTATGCATTTATTAATAAGTAAAGCACTTCACATAAGACCTGGTACATAATCAGTGATTAATAAATGCATCTTAATTTCTTGTCAGATGAAACATTGTTACTAATAGAGAAACATTGTCTCTCTGTCTCTTGAAATATAGAAATGTAGTAGTCCCCATTTAATCCCTGTTATCTTTTAAGGATTGCTTGAGACCACAGCACAGAAGGATCCTCAAAGAATCCTTTCCTCTTGCATCCAACCATCTCATTTTACATTTGAGCAAAGAGAAATCCATACAGATTAAGTGACTTAACCAAGTTTATATGGGCATTTTCAGAGTAGAGTTGAAATGAATGTCCAATGACATGGTAATATTCCCATGTTCTGTGACATGTCTTAGTACCAACTCAATATTTTTTCTGTTATACAAATTAATGTAATTATCTTGAAGGAAAAGAATATTTTGCTTTAGATAGGAATGTGAAATTTAAAAAAAAAATACACAACCCTGGTTTACCTTAGAAATGTATCTCATTCTTTCAAATAACTATTTCCCCAGCCATACCCAAACTGTACCTGGTTAACTCTTTGCTGAATGAATCCAAATTTTGAGATACTCTAATTCATGTTTTTCCTAAGCATAATCTTTCTGAAGAGTATGAATGGAGCAAAATGTAGGCATCATCAGTATGTAATAAAAACAATACTATCTTCAGTTTTGGAATGGCAAATGCTCTATTAGTTTCACATTTTAAAAATGTTTAAATTTTTGATATCTTTTGTTTTTATATCATCTTCATTTTTTTTTGGATAGCTAGCTTTTGTGATCTAGAATAAAAAAAGAAAAAAGAAAGAAAAAAGAACAAGTTAGCAAAACTGATTTACATATTAGCTGAGCCTGACTGTGCAAAATCTTGAACCCACAGTCCCTCATATTGGCAAAGAAGGGAGGGAGATAAGTATTTTCTCATTTCTTCTTTGGTTACCATATTTACACAGGATCTGATTTTTATTTTGTTGTTGTTCTTTCTCTTTGCATTATTGAAGCTGATTGTTCAGCTTACTTCACTCTTTATCATTTGCTCTAAGTCTTTCCTTGCTTCCAAGAATTCATCTACTTTCTTGCAGAGTAGCAATATTCCATCACATGTATGGATTTCCTTTTATCTGACCATGCCCCAATTGATGGACATCTGTTGTTTAAAAATAAAAAAAAAACCTTCATTCTTTTGCATGAGCGTTTCTGGTCTAGTAAAAAGAACAAAGAAGTAGGATGAGGTTGGTTCTAGCTTTGACTTTGTAAAATATGGAAAAAGTCATTGAATGCTATGGGGCTCAATTTCATTTTCTCTAAAGTTAGAAACAACATCTGCTTAATGATTTTAAGCATCAGATGAGATGTTAGATCTAAAAGTGCTTTACAAAGAGAAGGGATTATAAAAAATAGAAAAAGAAATACTTTTATGGAATCTTGAGATTAGAGAGCTGTTGAAGATCATCTTGACTTCTCTGTCATAAGACATAAGTGAAACAACTGAACAATAATAATATATTCAAAATAAGTAGAAGCTGCTAATTTTTCAAGAGGTCTTATCTTTCTGGATTTTTAAATATTATTTAGTGAAATTAGCTTTATGAGTAGTAAGATTCATAAATCAATCAACAAGCATTTATTAAATGTTTATTGTGTACTAAAAAAGGAAATGGTAAATCACTCCAGTATCTTTGCCAAAAACTCATAGATGGTATTCACATCCCAAGGTCCTCAGAGCTATGATGCAACTGAATGACTAAGCAACAACAGCAGGGTACAAATTAGGTTCTAAGGATACCGAAAATTAAAATCAAACAGTTATTATCCTCATGTGACTTACATTTATTGCATGTAATATTAATAAACATAAAATATTAGATAATAAGTATTATGAAATAAAAGTATTATGAAAATGAAAAAATATGGTTCTCATGTAGCAGATAATATCTGATCTATTCCATGGAGGAAAGTAGAGATTCTAGGATATAGAGTTGAGGAGAGGGTGCTTTTTAAGCATAAAAGAAAGCCTGCAGAAGGAGATGCAATGTCAGGTGGACGGAACATGCATAGAGAGTGTTGAGAAGTATACTGCAAAAATCACTAGAAAATACAATATGTTGAACCTTGTTTGTAATCCATATGGGTTTTCTAACAGGCATAAGTATTAGATTAGAATTGGAAATGTTAAGAAAAAGCTCTTTGGATAGGGAAGAGTAGAGGGACATATTTGGAAATAAAGGTTTGTAATGTTAAAAGATTTCAACATTTTTTTGAAAGAAGTAGAAGTTTTAAGAAGGAATAATCTATCTTACATGCTACCTGTGTGACTGAGCAAGTCACTCAAATTTCCTGGCCTCAGATTCTTTGTCTATAAATAAAATCTAAGGACAGAACAAGGTCTCTGAAGTCCCTTCGAGCTCTGACTTTATGAATGTATGATAGTCTTAGTGTTGGAATATGGGAGAACGTTGTCCTCCTCCTCTTCCTCCTCCTCCTCTGCTTCTCCTCTTTCTTTCCTCACTTTGCCTCTTTTCTCTCCTCTTGTTGTTCTTCATCTTCTCCTTCTCTTCTTCTTTCTCCATTTACCTTCTATCTCTCTATTTCCCCCTCCTTTTTCTTCTTTTCTCCTTCTGTCTTCTCTTCATTTTAATTTTATTCTTCAGTATTCTCCATTCTTCTTTCTTCCTTCCACACTTCTCCTTCTCCTTCATCTGTTTTCTTCATTGTCTTTGCTTAAAGAGTGCTTAGAAAACTACATATAAACAAAGCCTGTTGCACCTCAAACAACTCAGCAAAGTGTCTTGATAAGCTAAGCACACATACATGCCCTTACTCATACATTCCCCCACCTCAAATTCAGAAGCAGGAAAAATAAATTTCTTCAAAGTACTGGGTAGCTTAAAATGCAGAAGGGAAGCATTCAGTACAATTAGCTTGGGCTTTTGTTGAACCTATAATGTTTAAAATTGAGATGTTTAAAAGAATTGACAGGATGAATTTCATGTCCTTCATTTCCTTGCTACCAAATAAAAACAGAAATTATTGTGCTTTCTCATTATCTCCTGGAGTCCCATCACAATGAGTATAACCAATGAAAATCAAGGGGAAGAGTTGGCTTGATTGACCAAAGTTCATGACAGGCAAAAATACTATGTTTCTTTCTACATTTCTATCATGTTGTCATTAGAAATATGCAGAGACTTGTAAATCCCACATCTAAACCCATTTCACAGTAATTCACATCTTTGTATGTTAAAAACATAGTGTATTGTGGTTTTAACCCAGCAAATCATGTATTTCAGCATATTTCCTTTTCTTCCTTTGAAGAGAATATGATCTGCCAATATGAGGTTTTGGAGCAAGATCTGCACATTGCCTCTGAAGCTCTGTCCAAAACCCTGATACATGAATGGATTCATGTATTGAAAGGGTTTGTGGAAGATGTTGCTGTAAGATATTGAAGGAGGAAAATTAAGTGTTCAGTGAGCTAATGAAATTCTGAAGTAACACAGGAAGCAGCAAAATGTCAAAGATATTGAGTATTTCAAATATTCCAAAACAGTGAGAAGAGTGTAGGGCTTGACTGGCATGAAGCTGGTATTAAAGTTGGGAAAGAGAGAAGTCTTTCCTACTGAAAGAAGTTTAAAGTACATTTTGATAGTTGAGCTGATAGAACTGATCTTTTCAATCTAGAATTGTAGGAATCTGAAAGTTAGTGGTATAATTCTAACAGGACAACATACTTTAGAGGCATTGTCTTTTAATGGAAAATACACTGGACTACTCATTAAAAACTTAAATTCTTGTTCCATCCTTTATTAGCCACATGACCTTGGGGACATTATTATAGAACTCTGGACCTTATTTTTTTTAATTGGAAAATTAAGAGACTGAACTAAATGATCTCTAAACTTCCATTCAGCTTTAATGATCTATTTTAGGAAAAAAGTTTTCAAAGATTAAAGCAATTTGTCCTCATTGGTTTTATCTCCCATTGATCCAGTCTCTTTGATGATGGAGTCAATGAATGAGGTCAGGGAACACTCCCTCTGAGCTCATATTCTCCTTGCCCTAACTTGCTAATCTCTGGTCAAGACACAAGAGTAGGCTTTTCCAGGAGTTCCTGAACTTGGATGTTTGATTTATATACATATATATATATATATGTATATATATATATATATACACACACATACATACATACATACATACATACATACATAGAGAGAGAAAAAGAGACAGAGAGAGAGACACAGAGAGATAATACAGAGAGAGACAGAGAGACATAGAGAGAGACACAGAGAGGGAGAGTCAGAAAGAGAGAGAGAGAGACAGAGAGAGAGAGAGAGACAGAGAGAGACAGAGAGACACAGAGAGAGAGACAGAGAGAGAGAGAGACAGAGACAGAGACAGAGAACGGGGAGAGGAAGGAGGAGGGGGAAAGAGAGAAAGAGGGGGAGGGGGACACACAATACATATATAAAATCACAAAATTATGTGTGTGTGTGTGTGTGTATTTGGCATTATCTTCTTTCATTCAATGAACTCAAGAACTTCACTCCTCTTGAATTAATTACTTGTTTGCATCTGAATTCAGCTGAGAAATTTGTCTTCTATGTTTATATTAATTCCAATACAAATCTTCATTCTTAAACTCTAATGTGAACTTACTTTCTCCTCCTGTATTCAATCTATTGCCAAAATGTGTCTGTTTCACCTTCCTGATATTTCTTGAATCTGCTCCCTTCTCTCCTCTGACACTTGCCATGACTATAGTATAGGCACTTAGCACCTCAAAAACTGATTATTGCAATAGCCTATTGGTGGGTCTGCCTGCTTCAAGGCTCTCTCCACTACAATCCATTCTGCATTTAGTCCTGAAGTGTAGGTACTCCTGTACCTTCTTACACAATAAACTTCAGTATCTCCTTGCTGCCTTCACAATGAAATAAAAATTGTTCTGTTCGGCTTTCAAAGCCATTCACAATGTAGCCCCATTTTACTTTTCCAGTCTTTTTATACTTTACCCTTCAATACATAGTCTTCATTCTAGTGATACTGGTCCCTTCTGTATCCCATGACATCTCAGATCTGAGCATTTTCTCTGACTGATCCCCATTCTTAGAATGCTTTCACTCCTTATCTCTGAAATACTAGCTAAAAATCAACCTTCTACAAGAAGTCTTCTCTACCACCTCTTAATTCTGGTGCATTTCCTCTCTTAATTATTTCTTATTTGTCCTGTACATAGCTTGTTTTGTATACATTTGTTTTTTGTGGTTTCCTATTTGGTTGTAAGTTCCTGGAGGCAGGAACTATTTTTTAACCTCTTTTTTCTGTCTTCACTGAATAGTACCTGAAACATAGTAGACACTTAATAAATATTTGTTGGTTTATTTTATTTACACTTATATGCATATATTTCGTCTCTCTCATAAAAAATGTAAGCTCTTTGAAGGAATGGACATTTATTTTTGTCTACATTCCCAATGCTTACTTAACCCAATGCTTTTACTCTTGATAAGTCCTTGATGATTGATTGACGATCAACAATTGGCAAATATTTTGAACAAGTAAGTTGAAACATAAAGTTATGTTTTATGAATTTGTATGCCAGAAAAATATACATTCATTTGTATAAATAATAACTTTGTAAATGTTTCTTTTGCTTCTTAAATATTCCTTCAAAAATTGTACATATGCCAAATTACATAAGATAGTTAGTTTAAATTACAATGCCAAAGAAAGTAAACAATAACAATTTTCTCATGTGTAAAAATATACATACTGATTACCTCATGAATTTATTTTGATGGAAAATACTTTGCATACTTTAGCACCCATGTAAATGTGAGCAATTATCACCATCATTTTGATCTAGACTTGTGATTTCATTGTTGTAGGGAATTCCCAGTATGGGAATTTCAGCTACTAATTCAAATCAGCAACTAATTTGTGAGGTAGTTTTACAGAGTTGTCTGTGTTGTCATTATTGCTTTACTTTTGTGGTGGGGAAAAAAAAACACTTGTGGAATTCTGCCTTTCACAAATGATGTTCACACCAATAAAAACAAACTATGGCTACCATTTTATACTTTGAAGCTCATGTCTATATTTATGCTTAATTTGAGAGAGAATATAGGACTATATTCGATAAATAAAAATATTATGTGAATAAAATACATTTTGTAAGTTCAGGTAAATATAAACAAAAGACATTTTTGCACTGATACTAACTTTTGGAAGTAACATAAAATAATAATGTCCTTAAATCAGAGAATTTAGAACAAGAAGGAAAATTAGAAGTCGTTTCATCTAACCTTGCCAGTCCCTTAGATTGACTTCCATTCATTCTAGCCAGTTTCCAGCCCATTGGTCTGAGAAGACTGGAAGGTACTGAAATATAAGATCTGTAAAAAAGTCAGATCCATATTTGAACATGTACATCCCCAACTCTGGTTTATATGTAGATGTATATGCCATCTCTGTGGACAAATACTCTTTCATGTGTCTTTATGAGAAGCAACAGTGACACACAGTGGCTGATTGAGTCAATCAAACATGTTCTCCCTCCAGATATCCCAGGAGGTACAGCAGATATCTCTCCGACTTTCTTTCTTTGGAAAGTTTGGTTGTCTTGTTAATTCAGGCAGGTATTAACTACCCAATATATTCAGCATACCCCTCGTTGTAAGCTGTCAGGTGGTGACATAACATCACATAACATGATGCTACATGATACATAATGCCTGAATTGAAAAAAAAAATTAAAAAAAAATCCCAGACACTTCTTTCAGTGAAATAGTAGGTAGCTAATCTGAATATTTGGGGTAATTGGCTCGAGGAAGAGTGAGGCATCATTATTTCAGGCTCCCCAGTGAGTGTTAATTAGCCATATTGCTTCATTGTTTGACAAAGAGAGCACTGCTAGTAGTGCTAAATCTATAATGACACATTGGCTTTGGGAGCACAGGTATTTTAAACTACCTTGACTGACTGACATAGAGGTAATTCTATTCAGAGTTGAGCAAGGAACTCAGGCAGAATTCTCTCTTTTTAGAAGTGTATAAAATCACCTGCACAGATAGCCATAAGGTTTCCTTTCTTTATTCCCACCCCCAACCCAACTGGCTCTTTAACTGGGAAAAAAGCAAAAAACCACTCAAAAAACCAAACATCAGAATCTTCTATAGTTTAGCTTGTGGAATACCTGGAGATTTTTGTAATAAATCTTTATGAAGCATTGAACTTCACAGGACAGCTATGTCCTTATACTTTGTAGATGCCCCATTACAATTAGAAAGTCCTTCTAGGCTCCTAAGGACCACCTAAACCAAAGTTTACAATACTAGGAGGGTTAGGGAAAAGGCCACAAAAGTGTAAATACTTCAGTAAACAACAGGGCATGAAACTGTAGTTGAAACTTTAATAATAATAATAGGAAATAATAATAACAGTAGATATTAACCATAAATTTTAGTCAAAGAATATACAGGACCTCTCAGAGGAAGTTAATGCTTCAGATTCACTATAAGTAACTATGTACTTTGAACTATTTTTTCGAGATGATCATTAGAGTTTCTCCTCTGGATGAAGGCTCACACAATGTCCTTAAGTGATAAAGTGCATGGATTTACAAATGATTGGTCAGGCTTAGGAGATTGTGGTAGTTAGCTAAGCACACTGACTCATATGGGGACTGAATCCATAATCTTCATTGCATTAACCAACTTCATCCACATTAACCAACTGAAAGAATGGATTACAGTTATTTATTAAGAAGGAAGTATCCAGTGGGAAGAATAGAAGGCTTATGCCTACAGAGTCATTGTTACCCCCACTTTATCATTCATACTTACATCTAATAAATATTTTAGAAAGCCTCTATGTAATAAAAGTTCATAGTTTCATATAAAATTTTCTGTTCTGCCCTTTGTTTATCAAAATGATCCTATTTGTTGATGTTTAAGTTCACAATATAAAGATATTTTTAAAAAATTGTTAAGGGATAGACTAATTAGAATTTGTTCCCTGAAGTTCCCTGAGTTCCCTAAAGTATCCTTCCTATTCTAGTATTAGGACTTCAAACACCATATTATTTTTTAAAGTATTTTATTATTCCAAATACATGCAAGGGTGTTTTTCAACATTCATCTTTGTGAAACTTTGCAAACATCATATTTTTAATTCTGTGAAAGGGATATAACAAATCTCTGTCTAGAATGGTGCAGAAGAGAAAATCCCTTTGTATTCTAGTCTATAAGGAGGTAAGGAGAGAACAATACATTTACTTATCTTCAAGTAAATTTGTAAGGACTTGAACTGGATTTACAGAATTTGCACCTTTGATATATCAAATTGAATATATAGTTGAGACAAGCAATATTGAAGTAAGAGTCAAATAAATATGTGTTGGAAAAGGAAGAGCTTATAAGTCCAAAATAGACTAGGAAAGTTCTGTTGTTCAATACAGACTGAAAAAATGTGAAATATTGTAAGTACTTAGTGGCATAATAGATAGAGCACTGGGCCTGAAGTCAGGAAGACCTGAATTCAAATTCAGCCTCAAGTACTTACTACCTGTGTAACCATGGGCAAATCACTTGACCCTATTTACCTCAGTTTTTTTATCTGTAAAATGAGAAGGAAACTGTATACCATTTCATTATCTTTGTCCAAGAAAACTCCATATGGAGTCACAAAGAGATGAACAAGGCTGAAATGACTAAACATCAAAGAATGGAAGCATCCTGAATTTTTGACTGCTAGTCTTGTATGATATCTAACACTGCAACAGTTTTTTTTGTCAAAATCTACTCCCCTAATAGCCATCCTTCTGCAAGACTTTCCCTAGCACCTGACATTATTAACATCCTCCTCTTCTCTGAATATTCTTTCTTGCTTAATTTTTTTCCCAGATGATACCCTTTTCTATTTTGCATTCCCAGAGGGATCCTTCTATAGTCCTTTAAAGGTCAGCTATTTGAAATTTCTTTTTAAAAATAAGGAAACTGAGGTTGAAAGAAGTTAAGTAGTTTGCCTAAGGTCATACGGTTAATAAGTGACAGAACTAAGACTCAAATTCAAGTGCCATGAAACTATGCTCATTATTACAAGTTGAGTATTCCTTCCATTGCATTATGTACATATTTAAGCATGATTAATTCATTCCTGAAATTTCAGGATTATTTTATCTTAAGATTTTAAGATAAAAGCACGGGCTTCAGAAGTGGTGAAACAATTTATTACTTCTGCTCAGTCTTGTTGGATTATGCCCCCGCCCCCAGTCTTTGGGACTTAATGTAACACACAATGTACACAAGGAAACTCTTCTATCCCTATTAT